>LPNX010885815.1:502003-527028 GCA_001517045.1 Pseudotsuga menziesii
CTCTAATTGGATAAGAGTTCTTCCTCCTCGGATGTAAGTAAATAGGTTAACAGCCCAAGACCCAAAGGCCTCTAGCAGGAATGGAAGTCTTCCCCCTAACGGACCACCAGCAGGTTATTTCAGGGACATGGTTTTCCTTGAATAGTAGTGATGAGTTGACTTGCATTTGCAGATAGCAGCTAGTGATTGTTGTCATCACTGTCAGGTTTTGCCACCTTAAGAAGAAAAAACAACGATATTCATCCCACAAATGATTCATTCTGATTTAACAACAAAATAGGTTAGCTTGTGAACGTTTAAATTATTGGCAATAATGCTAACCATGGAGAAATAGTTCAGACTATGTTTTAAAAAGATGGATCTGTAGCTAGTATATATCCATTTCAACTAATTACTTTTCAATGGTTATAACGTTCAGGCCATATATAAGAAACCAAGTATGCCATCATACAGATACTGTGATTGATTGCTGAAAATTTTCAAGATTGTTTTAATCCAATCCATGAAAAATACCTTTACCTTTATTAATGTAATGCAACTAAATGCCTGTGCAAGACATTTGTACAATCTATAAAAATACCTTCTTTGAGTTTTTTGAGGTAAACCAATAAACTGCTTGTGCCTGCCATCTGGGAGATGAATCTGTATGCATTCCCAATCAAATAAATTATGTCATAGCAAAGGTAAACAAAAAACAAATAAGTCATACTCTTCACAAAAATGAGGCTAGAATATAAACCAGTAATAAACTTACCATTTGAGTGAGACTCGTTTTCTGTAGGCGGTTGCCTGTCATTCTTCACAAATTCAACAAAAAGATACATTTTAATAATGTGTGTGGGTGTAAAACTGCATTCAAATTGCCTAAGTTAAAAATAGCACAAAAATATAATTATTGTTATGGCTAGCAGTTCGTCTAATCCTTCCATGACTGGGGGGCTAATATTCTCTAGTTTTGCTTAATTGACCAATTTTGAATGACCAAAATTTTTTTAATATGACACAGTAAGTAGCAAACAATAAATGAATAAACACATTAATTCAATCCAATTGATTTCAATGATTCTAAAGATCTTTAGGATTTGAAAATATAATTACCTGCATTATTCAAAATATCAGGTGTAATCGCATTTCCAGTTTGACAGAGAGAGATTACCTACAGTTCCAATGAAAGATACTAATCAGCAATAAGAGAAATATTTCCTTGATAAGATGATTTTATGATTGAATTTCACATTAGCAGGTGGTCCAAAATAAAACCTGCATTGCTGAAACAAACTCCTTGAAGCTAAGAAAGCCCTGACGTTTTGAATCTGCTATGGCCCAAACCTGAAAATTCAAGATCCAGGGGCAAGGGTCATACATACAAACACTTTGAAACATCAAGGTATATTGAACATAAACCAAAAGTAGAAAATAAATCAAGGTTAAGGAATGGCAATTGAGCCCAACTTCACTCTACACGTGAGTGCACCGTGCCTTCCTTGTTCTCTCAACAAATTATGCAACTTTATCCATCTTAGTTACCACTCTTTAACCCACACTTTTACATCAGTCCACATATTTTGTGTATGCATATCTTCTCTGGCAAAGATTGGACTTACAACTCGAGATCTAAGTTGCACTGAAATAGATACAGAAATGGATACAGATACAGGAGGAAACGGAAACAAGTTTTCAAAAAAGTTAGATATGATACGATGGTGAAACAGCAGACACACACACATATATATGAGATACTCAAATAAAAATAAGTGACCTCATGTGCTGAGCTATATGATGAAAATTGTGTAGCTATAACACGTTCTCTAGACACCATTGACTTCTCTGGAATATGGTGTTTACTTTTTATCATTTAACCTTTAAACTGATAAAAATGCATGAAATAATATTAAAATAACTTATAGAACTTGCCAAACACGCACCATCATAATTTCTCTCACAACATAAGGATAGGTGCATGAGAATGGACTAGCAATGGTGTAAATTAGGTCAAAGGTTAAGAGTTCATACTAGTTCAAAAAAGGAAAAGGAAAACACTGAAGCATGCTGCAATATTACTGGAAATAAGTGATGGTCCACGCAACCTTTCATGAATGCAATCTACTATTTTGTATGACTGAAACTACCACCATGCTAATTCTGATATGCAAGCTGTTTACCACATGCAAATCTCTGGGATTTATCACAACAAAACCAAGGAATTGCACAAGAGCTGAGAAACAAGTCAATAAAACAGCCATTGTATTTTTACACTAGGTTGTGACACTAAAACTATAGTAGACAAGCAATTGATGCAGCAAATGCCCAAAGATAAATTGTTTTATCAACCAAATGTAAGCCTTGATCATTTTTGAAAAAATACAATGAGAACAGCCCATGAGACATAAAAATTCAGATTACCATTCATCAATTTAGCGTCAGGGTTATGTCCTTGATGTATAAGTGTTGGGGCTTTAATTCTAAGTTTTTGAGGCACAATTTAGGGCTATGGTTTCTTACTTTGCCTTTATCATGTCAAAAAAACAGCTTGAATTAGGGAAGATGAATAGCGCTGCAATTACCAGGAATCCTGTGGAATTGAAGCGAAGGATTCTGATGGTTTCTCTCAAGATCTCCAATGCACTCAGAGAGTTGAAGCGCTGCTCCATGTTTGAGCTCTTAGAGAGTCTGTTGGAAAATAGAAGATGGCTCTCTGTTCCATTATCTCCAATGCTATTTTGTATCCCTGATTCTTCTTCCAATGAAGAACTTGGGAGATGTAAAGCATCGAGTTCAATGGTCTCATCACAACGAGCCATTGCTAGATAATTCTTCAAGTCGTTTCTGCAGTACACACTGGTGGGTTTTCGTTTTTAGGCATTGAAATATAAACCCAGTTCAGATCTTTGTCAGATCTGGATTGGGGGTGCTATTATAAATACGTACGAATGGCCTGCCGTGTACAGCTATACATTTGCAATTGTGGGCAAAACAGAAATTTTATTTTTCATAGGAATCCAAATGAATCGGGACTTGAAACGTCTGTACCTTGATTTGGAGATCATCCACAGTAGTGTGTCTTTGAAGCCCTTGAAGGTCTGCCTATTTGAGACTAACAATGCCCATTATATCAAGTTCAGACAAGCTGGGCACGTTTGATTGAGGATGCTCATGGACTTGTCGGCATTTGATGGAGGTTCTTGTTGCGTGGGAAATGGACAAAACGTGTTAAGGCTATCCAATGACCTTCGGATAACAACCAGGACAAAGGAGCATGAGGGTAAGAATATTGCTACCTTTGTCTTCCGCTTACTACAAAAACTTGAATATTTCATCAGTTGATCTCCCCGCCTTGTTCCATCAGACAGAAAGGCAACCGCTCGCATATTGCACAGCTTCAGAATGATAGAGATCCATATTGCTTGGAAAAGGAAAGAGCATCGAGCATCCTTCTCCCTCAAGTGATGCTTTTCCTCTTTCATTAATCTCTTCTCCACCTGTTCCCGCTTTGGACATTGTAAAGAATTTCGTGGATTCCAAGCTTACCAATTAAAGGATCTGTCGCTTAAGCGACGCTTACCACATTCTTCTTCCATCCTAGATAATTGACCAACTAAGTTTATTTATTTTAATGATTGACCAATTAGAAGCGTCGTCGCTTAAGCGACACTTATGAGATTATCCGTCGCTTAAGCGACGCTTATGAGACTAGCCGTCGCTTAAGCGACGCTTATGACCACATTTACAAAAAAAAAAATTATCCTTGTGATTTTTGGTAGGTTTAAAAGAAAAAATCCACGCGCCGTCGGAAGTAACCGTCGGATTTTGGATCGAAATGTAGTAGTGGCTCTGATACCATGTTAGAATTTTATCATTCAAGCTAGCATTATGTTAGGATATTTAACTGAGAGAATAACAAGTACAACAATCAAACACAAGAAATAATGAACACAATGTTTTTCCTCGGGGAAACCACAAATGGAGAAAACCTGCAACTTCCTTAGAGATAGATTTAGCACCAAAAGTAAAACCCCAAAAAAGTAAGATGATCTCCCGATAGTAGTAGTCTCTTTCTTTCTAGCCCCAGCAACTTATTCTCCCTCAGTTATGCGCTACAACTGAGTGTGAGTGAGTGTGCGATAAATAGAGAGGCTCACTCTCTATTTATACTAATTCCCTACTTGACAATAACTCACTAGGGATGACTTCACTAGGAGAGTCTAATAACCCTAGGGCCCCGGAACTGCGCGGACTTTAACCCTTGATCAATAGGAGGGTTACCCACAATGACTTGACATGACTTTTTTACATTATAGAAACTATCGATCGGAACATCGGGGCCTAACATGACTCAATTACATTACAAACACATCCCAGAATAAACATCGGGGAACAATACATAAGATATACAAGTGAATACATTCCAAAATTACAATTACATCAACAGTCAAGTAGGAAAGCTAAAGAGGGATGGAGAGACAACACATACATGCTTTTATTAGGAGAAAAGGAGGGAGGATGATGTGGGCAAAAAACAAGTCAACTACACCTAGTCTAGCTTTTCCTTTCGCCTTAAATCTCAATAAAATAGGCAGCTTTTCAGAAAAAGCAGATATGCGCTTTGGAGGATCTGGAATAAAGTAGACATGCTAAAATGGGTTTCCAAGATGTTTCCCAAGTGATCCATGACTCAATTTTAGCATGTGTTGACTTCTAGGACATGTAGAAGGCAACTAGAATAGAGTAGAATCTAGGAAACTAGGTAATAAGACAAAAAATGATTTAATTAATGTCTAAGGTAGGTAACTATGGGTTGATTATTCTACCAATTAGTGCAGTGATTGTCTCATTGGTTGAGAATTTATAGCATCGACACATTCCCCTTGATGGCCATAGTCAGGAGGTTTTATATATTAGTGGTTTCCAAGTCCATACATTGAGAAAATTACACTTCACTTCCTTTCACTTAGGTTGGAGTTGTGATCCTTGGTGGAATCTAAATGTGGTATCAGAGATGCATGAGCATAGTTAGGGAAGGATATGCATTACTACTTCCAGGTTCAAATTGCTTGAGGAAAAGAAATATTGGGTGGGGACAATTGTCATGTCCCCAAATTTTTTCTATGGATCATTCCATTGGGCTAAGGAGTGTAATGGCCTAAGACACCCAACCATATTCATGTGAAATCATCAAAGTGGTGGCATGGGTTGAAAAATTGTTAAGTATCAGGTCCAAAGGTTATGATAGATGATAAATTTGAAATAATTGGACATGTTGAGCCCACATGAAGGTTTAAAATCCCCAATTTGAGTTACAAGTGGAAATTAATAATAATTGCCCACGTTTTCCTATGCACTAATTGACCAAATCTCTTAAGGCAAGTTCATCCAATAGTATGGAATAATATTTACCGAAGGTTTAATGGGTCAAGGAGGTGCCTAGGGAAGATTATAAAATGATATAATGGGTCAAAATAGGCACAAAGGAGGTTACTTGGAAAGGATTAGAAAGTGGATGCACTTAGTTCCACAAGTTTAGGAAAAGATAAGAAAAGTGGAAAAACTTGAATTTGGTTAACTAAGGATTCTTAAAAAATGGAAATAAAAGTCAAATGAGTTGTGGGGTGCATTTGATGAGGATTAGGATCACTCAAATATCTAGTTAATGGTTTTGGATGCTCCATGGTATTTTCCCCTAGTATTGACTAAGTGGACAAACTAGTTTTGTGGTTTTCATCAATCCATGGCATTAGGACCTAGTATTGAAAACAAGGATTACAAGTTAAAAATCGATGCATGTCACATTAATGGGGGCATGTTTTATTGAGTATTGGAATTCTTATTGAGTTCTTTTGCTTCTCGGTGCTTGGTAGAAGTGCCCCTTGCAAATGAGTAGGGATATTTTTCGCTCAGCCTAATGTAACAAATTGGAGTGACCTAGCCATTTTGATTAGTGAGTGAGGAATGGAAACCCATTCCATTCATTGAGCTTATTTCAGTAGCATATACTATTTCTAGTGTGTGTTTCATTCTAGTTTAAGTTTTCAGCAATTTCAATGTGTTGTTTGAAGGTGTTGTTAGGCGTGTGGTATTGCAGCAGTGTTTGTATTTGTGGGTTTGAGATATATGATCCATGATGTTGTTTTATACATCCTAATTATGTGATTTCCTAAATTCATAATAATAAAATAATAGTTTTGTTCCTTTCTCTATAAATTATTTCTCTATCTTCAATATTTTATTTCTTCTGTGCTCAATATATTGTAAAATCTAACTAGTTTTCAGTTTTTATGCAATAACTTGACTTTTGTGCCTCCAAATCACAATATGAAAGTTGTTGTAGGTACATAAAAAAAAATTGAATCTATCCTAAGCACCAGATCAAAAATTTGTGACCTTTGAGTGCCATTCGATTTCAATAGGAACTTCCCTAGTTGAGTTGTCCTGAATTTGAGTTTTCTCCTAGTTTCTATTGGCAAGAGGTTGGGGTAAGTTGCGAAGCATCACGGATGTTGCGAAAGCTCAAAAGACACCATGCAATATGAAGATAGAATGATAGGTGGAAGATAGACTAATTTTGATTATTTTGAGTCACTTTTTGTACTTTTGGACCATATTTTGCGGATATTGGTCATTTGTTAGAAAATCAGTTAGGAGTTAGTTAGAAGTGGACCATGAATGTAAAGGCACAAGCCTATAAATAGATGAAGAAATGTGAATGTAGGAGAGAATAATAAATATATCAGTTGATGTGAATGAAGAACTCTAGGATATGAATCTCTTCTTTAAGACCGAGAGCTCATTGTATTGTCTGTTTTGGATCTGTGAGTTACTACGTAGAAGTAATACAAAGAGATGCAATTGATCTGAATCGTTGTTATCTTTTTCCATCTTTTTCCATTTTTTGCAATCCATTGATGAGTATGTGTGACTTAAATCTATGCTGCAATGTTTACTGCTTATGAATGATGCTATACAATGGTATGACTATTTCTGCTATATGATGCTTCTATTGTGAATGAATGATGCAATATGTCAATCGGTAATGATTAAATGACTGGCTAGATCTGATAGATAGGAATATGAAGTACCGATGCCCATAGTCCTCTTCTTTTCTACATAAAATTGGTGCCGTCAGCCCTCCCTTGAACATCTCAGGTGAGACTTCATCTGCTCAGTAAGTGTTGTTGGGCAAGGTAAAACCTATCTGGGCCAATGCTCAGGGAGATCGCGGCGAGTCGAGTGTCAACAAAGTGGGAACCCCTGTCGACTGGGTTTTGTTGGTGAGGGTTTGTGCCAACAAATGGTTCCGTTGTCGGGACCTTTTTGCGACTGAGGAGAGGGTATGTGGCATCCGCCAAAAGAATGGATGTGGCATCTGACGCGACCAAAAATTCAATATTGGTTCGATTAGAAGTTGTGAGAATTTGCTGAAGCAGAAAAATCAGAACCCTGAACTAATAACAAACAAGTGGTTGGAAAATTACATACACGGCAGTCCTCACGAGTTTTTTTCTGTGAGTTTCCCATCATATTGTATGAGTGGTTGATGCAATTAACATACAAGAAAAAAAAATTTCCAAGGAGGAGAACCAACATCTTGGACTCCTGAGATCATCCAGAAACTGCAAGAAAGCCATAACAGAGCATCGCGAGCTGTTGAGATCTGGCTGGATAGTATCCTAGAGGGATATATCACTAAGTTTGCAGTCGACACTACCAAATACTACAGTGAAGGAGAATGGGAATTTTTCAACGAACCCATAGGTAGGTTCTTATTGTCTCTACAGTTTTCAATTAAAATGCTTGTCTTTGAAAAGGGCATACTGAAGATGCACCTCGAGTAGTATCACTCCAGTGTGCGAAGGTGGTGGATACTGTGACTAAAGGGGGGAGATGAATGGGAAGATAAGAGGTAGATGTGTGCAATTTTCGATGAGACTACGAGGGAAGTTGAGGAAGAAAGTGGTTGTATAAGGGGAGGAGCAAGGTTTCGACAAGAGCAGAGGCAGAGGACGGGAGAATTTCTTGCTGGGATCGAAATGCAAAACTGCGAAGGACAACCACATGAGACGAAGTTACCCTACAGTGACGAAGAGGAAAAACAGATGTAGACTACGCCTAGAGCAGTAGTAAGATTAAACCCTAGCAGCATCGTTCCCACGCCTCAGTGCACTACTTCAAACTCAGGAAGAACCACGAATTCTACATCGACTTTCTCGATGTGTTAACAGCATTCTAGTAGTAGATCAGCGTATGTAGGAAGAAGGTCGAGGATGGAGGGAGATGACACTAAGTTACCTTTGATCCATGGGAACGGGATGGATGATCCCGAACAGTACTGGTTCTTCTATGAGGCAGTGTGGGTAGTTCGACTAACCACTGATGATGATGTCAAGAAGGGCCAACTAGTGACTACCCTCTAGGTTCGTGCACTAGATTGGTTCATCAAATTCATTCAAGTTCCTACAAGGGAACCTCCAAAAACACTGGATGAAGTTCGGAAGGGACTGATCAAAGAATTTTGAAATCCTAAGTCTGAGGCACAATACATTACTAAATTGAAAGAAATTAAGCAGTTTCCCAATGAGACTTTTTGGGACTTTGACAAAATATTCAATACATTGATGGCGCGAGTTAGGTTTGAGATGAGTGATGTCCAACATAAAGAATGGTTTATCGCAACTTTGGTATCTCATATCTGAGAACCACTGATGCATCAAAATATCATGACACAGAGTGAGGCTGTAGAGATCGCAATGAAGTTGGAAGCTTCACTGATACGGGAGAATGTAGTTGGTATGAATCAAATCCAGGAACAGCTGGAAAACTTAACCCTACAGTTGCAAGACATTAATAAAGGGAAGGAGAATCATGAAGATCTTTGCTGCACTCGGTGTCATGCAGATGGACACACCAAAGACACTTGCCCAGACTTTCGAAATTATCTGCTATCCGGGGCGCCAAACCCACTAAGTTGTGGCAGTGTCCCCTGGTGTCGCATATGTCAAGTCTATGGAAATCTCCATGAAGAATGTAGCTACATGCAGAAGATAGTGTCAAAGCCAGCTAACCTTTCTTGTTCCTTTTTTCAATCGGTGGGGCATGAAGAAAAGGACTGTCATGCATATGATTTGCTTCAGGATAGAACATATGATTCCTACTTTGTGAAGGGAAAATATCATCGTACAGTACAGCAACCACAGTTGTAGCCTCAAGTGGTAAACTCTAGACCACAATCGTAGTATACACCACCACCATAGATGCAATTTATACTGTCCCAATCGCAACCACAGTTTGTGTCGTAGCCTCAACCATAGTACAATCAAATGGTGATGCCTCGGCTGCAGCCACAATATGTTAAATCTATGCACTATGTTTAGCAGCAGCTAAATCCCCCACCGTAATAAATGGCACAACCGCAGCACCAACAGCAAGGAGGATTCCGTAGAGGATTCTATGGAAGGGGAGGAGGCATTGGAAGAGGAGAAGGAGGAGGTCATGCATCTATCCAATCTTATAATTGTGGGGTATTTGGGCATTACCAGAGGGACTTCCCACACTTGCAGTGCTCATGTACATACTGCACGGTGATCAATCATAGTATTGAAAATTGTCCACAACTAATCACAATATGGCAGGCCAGCAATGTCCCTTACTCACAGAACCAAAACCAGTTACAGAACCAGAACCAGTTGCAGAACCAGAACCAGTTGAAAAACTAGAACCAGTTGCAGAACCAAGATCAACATCAAGTTCCACTGCAAACTCAGGCTGTGAATCTACCAATGAACCCACCATTGAACAAGAATCAGTCGATTACTCAGAATCCCCCACTGAATCAGAATCAAGGGCCAACAGTTGCAACGATATCAGCAGAAGCCAGAGAAAAGGATGTTGATGTTGCCATCATCACACGCGGAGGTGCGACGAGTGGAGAGGATGGACCCCAACCGCAAGTTCGATTGGCTGGGAAGAAGAAAGCGGTGTTTGATATTGCAACTAAGAAAGAGACATTTTTTGAAACTTGCGATGCGATAGGACAAAATCTTGGTAAGTTACCTGTCTTTGAAATGCCTTCTTCTTTTGATTCTTCATTAGAGGATGGACCATAGTGAGAGCATGGTACCTTGCAGCAATTCTTTTAAAGTTTCTTATCGCTGGCAAGATATCTCGATGTCGTTGTTGAGATTGAGAAGTTGTTACACCGACCAGGTAGGGTATTTAAGGATTCTGCGATGAATTCTTTACATAAGAAAAATACAGGAAAGGATATGCGCATGACTATTCAGATTGGAGACTATGAAGTCGACTCAGTCATTCTGGATTTGGGTTCAGATGTTAATATCTTAACAAAGCAGACATGGAAAAAGATGGGGAGGCCAACATTGGGTTGGTCACCTATGTAGTTTCGCTTGGCTAACCAAGACAAGGTGCAACCAATTGGACGGGTATCTAACATGTTCATAGCTGTTGAATGTATGTAGACCCATGTTGATTTTGATGTAATTGAAACTATAAATGGGAAAGGATCCTATCCCAAATTATTGGGGATTGGATGGTCCAATGATAGTATGGCAGTGATTAACTGTAAGAAGAGAATGATGATGTTAGAGAACCAGGATATTACAATCATCTCACTTATGGATCTAAATGAAGGTCGATAATACATTGAACCAATAAAAGATCAAGTTGTCTAGGGATGGGATCATGCGTACAATATCTCTTAAGATTATATCCACCCAACTGTTGATGGAGAACTCGGTTGGAGTAGTGCTAGAACTACGTCTCATGATTCTAACGATGCATTAGAAAACTAGAAAACCCGCATGCATGAGGTATCAGTCAGAAAATGTGGTCTAATCACACAGTCATTGTGTCATGTCACGACTAAGATTGTAGAGTTACCAGTTTATGAAGGGATACCTAAACTATCATCATTCTTAACATATTTTGAAGAGAAGGTGTCAGAACCGCAATGATTACTGGAAATAGAAGAAGCATTGAAAGTTACTCTAGCCCGCTGGTGGGTGACTCATAAGAATGATATTATTGGATGGGCACAATGCTGAAGATTGTTGATAGTGCAGTTCGGTGATGCAGAAAAATATCCTGCTGAAAGGTACGATGGGCAGATGGACCCTAGGGGTCATCTGGGGAAATTTCATACTTTGTGGGAATCATGACCAAGGGATGAATGGGTCTATGCCTTTGTTCACATATTGGATGAAATTCCAAGATCATGGTACATATCATCCAAGCTACACAAAGAAATAACTACTTGGGAGGAGCTAACTAGTTGCTTCGCACATACATTTAGATTTACGGATACCAATCCATATGTTAACAATACACTACAGATCATCTGGGATGTGGTATTGAAGGTGGTTTCGGTTGCATATCCAGTAGATGCGCATGCTCACTATCTTATTCAGTCCATGATGGAGTGTTACAATGTGTCTAGTGAACCTGAAGACGACAATGAGTTATAGAATATTAATATTCCTGAGACAGAAGGAAGTAGGGATGTCACAGCACCACATTTACCGACTAATCTAATGAATCAACCATTGAATATCTTGAAAGTTAACATTGGGACAGAGGAGAACCCAAAATTTGCCAGTTTTGGGGACTATTGAAACGAGGAGACTATGGAAAAAATCATACATCTATTGCATGAGTTTCAAGATCTATTTTTGAAAAAGTTCTCGAAAATGAAGGGAATACCCGGTGCTCTATGGGAAATGAAAATCCCGCTCAAGCCAGACGCAAAACCGGTGTGACAGAGACTATATTGCCTGAATCTGCGGTACAAACAAAGAGTCAAGGTTGAACTTGAACTAATGTTGGATGCCAGAATCATTGAGCATGTTGAAGAATCAAAATGGATTAGTCTGATGGTGATCCAAGATAAGAAAACTGGTGAAGTTTGGATCTACATCGACTTAAGAAAACTAAATGATGCATGTATGCATGACCCATTTCTGACCCCATTCACAAATGAAGTACTGGAAGGAGTAGGCGCTCAAGAGATGTACTCTTTCATAGATGGATTTTTTGGTTATCACCAGGTCAAAATCGCAAAGGAATATCGACATAAGACAACATTTGTTACAGAATGGGGCTGCTTCCAATATACGGTGATGCCTTTTGGGA
Source organism: Pseudotsuga menziesii (assembly GCA_001517045.1). NCBI lineage: Eukaryota > Viridiplantae > Streptophyta > Pinopsida > Pinales > Pinaceae > Pseudotsuga > Pseudotsuga menziesii. Next base: position 514,142 of record LPNX010885815.1, read on the forward strand.
TAAAGAATGCGCCTGCGATGTTTTCTCGAGTTGTTGTCGTGGAATTTAAATATTTCATTCAGAAGTTCTTACAAGTATATATGGATGATTGGACAGTGTATGGTCTAATCAAAGATCGTTTGGAAAACCTTCGACTGATGTTGGATAGGTGTCAACAGCATCAGATCACGTTGAACTCTAAGAAGTGCATTTTCCGCGCACCATTCGGGATACTTCTGGGTCACATCGTGTGCAAGCAAGGATTACTGGTTGATCCTGCAAAGCTAGCACTCATTTTGAGCTTGCCACCACCGACCAATGTAAAGATGCTTTGGGAAATGCTCAGGCACACTGGGCACTATCGCAAATTTATTAGAGGATATGCTGCGATCACTGCCCCTATGGAGAAACTATTGAAGAAAGAAGCTATATTTACTTGGAATCCGGAATGTCAATACATATTTGACACGCTAAAGGCCAATATGGCTTCGGCGCCTATACTAGTATTCCCAGATTGGAACAAGGAGTTCCATGTCCATTTTGATGCATCTTCTATGGCGTTAGGAGTAGTGCTCGCATAGTCAAGTGAAGGAGATTTGGTTCACCTAATTGCTTTCGCTAATCAAAAGTTGTCATTTGTCAAGAAGAACTATATGACCATAGAGCGGGAAGGTCTGGCGATGGTCTATGCACTGCAGAAATTTAGGCATTACCTATTAGGAGGCCACTTCAAGATGTTTACTGACCACTCTGCTTTGAAGTATCTAGTCAATAATCCTGTGTTGGGGGTGAAGATATCCTGCTGGTTACTTCTCTTTTAGGAGTTTGGTTTTGAAATAATTGTAAAGTTGGGTTGCTTGAATGCTGGCCCCGATCATTTATCCAGAATTGAGATAGAAGAAGAGCCTACTAATATTGAAGATGGACTGCCCGATGTGCATTTATTTCAAGTTGACGTGGGAGATTACCATTATGCCCCAATAATATAGTTTTTTGCAACAAGAGTCGCACCAGAACAACTTTTGACAAGTAAAAAGAATCGGTTGGTGGTTAAAGCTTCTGATTATCAGTTGATTGCCAGACACCTGTATAAGCTGGGACCAGATGAAATTTTGCGATGATGTGTCCTAACACATGAATAGGAGCATATTTTAGAAGAAGCACATGCAGGATTTGCTGGTGGACACTATGGGGTTCGTGCTACTACAAGAAAGGTGCTTCGCACGGGTCTTTGGTGGCTCATCATCCATAATGATGCGGCAGATTATGCACGGAGCTGTGATGTCTATCAATGCACTGGAAAACCATCACGGCAGGATGAGATGCTGTTGGTGCCACAAGTAACTTTGCAAACTTTTGATAAGTGGGTTGTAGATTTTGTGGGTCCAATAAACCCCCCAGGGAAGAGAACTGGTGCACGGTACATAATCATAGCAACAGACTACTTGACACGATGGGCAGAAGCCACACCAGTTGTGGACTACACTATTGCGATAGCAACAATATTTCTCTTTGATAACGTTGTGACATGGTTCGGCTGCCCAAGGTTATTAATGAGTGACCAAGGAAGCCATTTTATCAATCGCACAGTAAGAGCACTGACGGAGGAATTGCAAATACAGCACAATAAAAGTACACCATATCATTCGTAGGAAAACAAGACTGTAGAAGCATTCAACAAAATCTTGGAGCATGCACTTACAAAAGGTATGTAACACTAACAGAGATGACTGGGATCTGAAGGTTCCAGCAGTATTATGGGCATATTGCACCACTTGCAAGAGATTGACGATGAAAAAACCGTTTAAATTGGTGTATGGGAAAGAGGTAGTCATGCCTATGGAATACATTGTTCCTACTCTGTGAATTTCTACCGCAATAGGACTGGATGATGAAGCAGCGCTAGAGGAAGATGTCACGGCACAGTTGATACAGCTTAAAGAAGACCATTTTATTGTAGGATTCCATCAGCGTGTCCAGAAGGATCGACAGAAGGCATGGCATGATCGCCATATCAAAAACAAATAGTTTCAATAAGGAGATTTAGTGCTGCTCTATGACAGCAAGTTCTTGAAGCATCCAGGTAAGTTATAGATGCACTGGCTAGATCCTTATCTTGTTAATTCTATTACCTCTGGGGGCACAGTTCAAATGCAGCAGTTAGATGGGGCAGTGCTACCAAAGCTTCTGAATGGGAGCCGCTTGAAGCCCTATCGAACGGGAAAATAACCGCGCAATGCTTGAGGCACTACGCAATGAAAAACAAATTTGGATAGATAGAAAAAGGAAGGGCATGCCAAAAGGAATGGGTTGCGCAATAATAGGGGTTATTAGCACAGTTAGGTAGCCATACTGTGACAGTTGCAGGGCTACGATTTAGTCAAATCAGCAATAAATATGGGAAGTTAAAATCAGTTAGCCGGTGATGCTTGTTGAAGCGATGTGCATTTATGGATAATATGACCATTGGGTTGGCATAATCGACGACGGATTTGGGTAGTTAATGTAGGATGTAGTCATGATGACCACGGCTAATTTAGTAATGATGATGGATCACCTGCATGTTATAAGAAGGTGCTCGACGTAGGTGGAAAGCACCATTGAGTTGTGTTGAGTGAATTGCATAGAGTGATTGAAGGAGATCTACTGTTGAGGGAAGTGTGTGAGTTGCAGAGTGAAGCAAAGGGTGTGTGATAGTTAGACTAGTGAGTTATATTGGTGTGTCATGTTGAGAAACCTCGACACTGTGGAAATTTTGAGTGAGGAGGAACCATCGGTTCGACCCACTGCCATTGTTGAAGAAATCATGAGCATTCTAGTTGGATCATCATCAATTTCGAGGGGAAAGTGAAAGGCCCAGAAGCCAATCTCCATGCCACCATAGAAGAGGTAAACGAGAACTTCCATCCAGGCTCAAGGGGAAGGAACTGCCCATATGAGGCCCTCTAGCTCCAAAGCTGCCGAATCGACAGTTCGCACTAGGGTTTCTATTAAGGATATTCCAGGGTACATTGTGCCCACCCGAACTAGTGCAAAGCCTCGACGCTTGACCAAAAATCAAAAGTACCAGCCGAAAATGCCACCGTTGCTGAAATGGATTGTGTGCACCACCAGCATTGTCCCTTCATTGATGAAGATGAAGTATGAGGATCATGATTTATTGTTTTGGAAGGATGTAGTAGATGAGCCCTATGAGTCACTTCCATCGGTCACAGGAGGATCGGTAGTGCGTATTCCTCATCCATGGGCGCTAGGGATGGATAAGTCTGGGTTTTTGGGGCTCATCAACATGCTGCATTTTGGGCAGTTGAATGAATCCAATGTGTGTATCAAACAACTATTGGCATGCTTCCATGGAGGAATGTTGTGGTTGAATACACCAATCACACTCACTAATGATTTGATTTCTGAGATTATGGGGTTGCCAAAGGATGGGCCTGACCCATCACAGTATTTCAAAGGTCGAGATAATGATAAGCGACTAGTGGCATGGTTGAAGGAGGGATATGATTTGCAGCGCGATGGAAGATCCTATCGCATCAACAGAATTAACAACAAAGCAGTGCGTATTGGCGCACGAATTTTGGCAAGTAAGATTTTCAGGAAGAATCGCCCTATTCAGTGCACTTCGAGGGTGATTACATGCATGCAGAAATGTGCTGAGGGAGTCCAAATGAACTGGTCCCTCTTTTTTTTGAACCAATTGACTAAGTACGCAGTCACAGTTTAGGCTAGGAAGTGTCCCTTCACTTATAGTTGTCTATTGATCTTAATTGTATTGGTGGCTTGGATGGAGCCATAGAGTTACCAAAGAATGATGGTTGAAGCTGTTGAGGTGTGCAAAGGTGCATGATATAAAAACTTGTGGTGGGTAGAGGAGCCCGGTCAAAAAGTAGATTGTGTGATCCACTTTTGGGTCTACTGGGAGGTGTTACAAGCAGCAGCAGTTAAATTTCCAAGATTATCAGACACAGCAGCAGTGAAATATCAGCAGATTATGTGGTTTTCCATCGAGCCGCATACTATTTAGATCCAGGCTAGGCACAACCCTGAAAAGCAATGGTTTCCAATGGGCTATAAGCTGACAGATGAAGAATTGGACACGGCAATATGGGATTGGCCTGTCGATTGGTGCAAACCAGTAAGCATAGAAGAAGTATCGATGGGGACATTAGTAGATTCCCCTGAAGAGCATGTGCACAAGGAGTAGAGTCATCATGATTTCGACAGAAAATCCTCAATAGAAACTCTTATGAACCTAGAGGTGCAACGCATCTTTAAGGAAATAAGGATGAAGAGGAAAATGGAATAGGACGCCAATAGTAGTACCATATCCATGTTGGAGGCACAATTACAAAGGCTCATTAAGGTTGTCATAGACTCAGCTAACATTGTCGCAAAATAAATGTGGAGGTCTTCTCAGGAAGGTTTTGTTGAGGTATGCACCAAGTTAGATTCTATATATAATGTTGTAGCAAGAAGAGGACCAGAAAATGTAGTTGTGCAAGATTTCACATCGATTAGCACTGAGGCACGGTCCAGGAACATTCATGCTCCCCCGACTACAATCGACATTGGATGAGAGGATGTCAACTCCTCACTATAGCAGCTGCAGAGCATTGCGTTGGACAAAAACAAGCTATTGACTCAGATACTAGTACACATGCAGCAAGTCACCAACCAGGAGTTGGAAGATAGACATAAGGAGCTCAACGACCAGTACTTACGGTCGCAAACTGAAGACAAAGCAATGAATAAGGAACTTGAGGAATTGCGACGAGTAAGGGAGCAGCTAACAGCATAAAAAGTGCAGAAGGTCACCACATTGAAGACCACGCATGAGGAACTGGAAAGGAAGGCTACTGTGGAAATTATTGAGTCGAAAAAGGAAACTGACCACCTTATTATTGAGAAGGCGCAGCTGTTTACAAGTTAGGGGTAGGTAGAAGAGGCCATTACAAATGCATGCCAGTGCATCCATGAAAGCACAGCAGATCTGGATGCAGTCTCCAAGGCCAAGCGACTTGGAGAATTCATCGTACAACTCCAGTTGGACAACATCCTCTTGAATGCTATGGTTTACCCAGACACACCGCTAGAGCAGGTCGTAGAATGGAAGAGTGGCATTAAAGAGATTGCGGCACAGTTTGATGAAATGGAGCAAGATGCAAAGAAGGTCACGAAGGCAATGACACAATTTTTGGGTAGTGTCGTTCAAGATGAGAAGCTAGATCAACTCACCAAGCAGCTGTAGGAAGCAGAGAACCAGTTGGAAACATTGAAGACAGCATTAAGGACAATGCCTCCAATTGTGCCGATTACATGATATGCAAAACTGAAGGAGCTACAGCAGCAGTTGCAAAGGCACAGGAGTGACAGCGGAGACGCAGTGACCAGCTTGACGAGTTCCAAGAGATTGGAGCACAACTGTTGGGAAAAGCATTCGATGCACTACAAGTTGTAATAGACGGTAAGAAAGAGGTTAATGACAAGATGGTGAAGCACCCATTGAAATAGGATCGCCTTACATGTCAGGATTTTGCTGAGAAATTCAAAGCGCAAGTCACAGAAATTTCTCAGCAATATAAATACTTCAAGATTAAAATAAATGAATACACTAAGTCCGACTGATGTGGCTTGAGGACGAGCCACAAGACTATGTTGGGGGCCTATTGGCAAGGGGGTGGNTAAGTTGCGCAACATCACAGATGTTGCATAAGCTTAGAAGACACTACGTAAGATGAAGATAGCGCGATAGGCAGAAGATAGACTAATTTTGATTATTTTGAGTCACTTTTTGTACTTTTGGACCATATTTTGTGAATATTGGTCATTTGTTAGAAAATCAGTTAGGAGTTAGTTAGAAGTGGACCATGAATGTAAAGGTGCAAGCCTATAAATAGATGAAGAATTGTGAATGTAGGAGAGCATAATAGATCTATTAGTTGATGTGAATGAAGAACTCTGGGATATGAAACTCTGCTTTATGACTGAGAGCTCATTGTATTGTTTGTTTTGGATCTATGAGTTACTGCGCAGAAGTAATACAAAGAGATGATATTGATCTAAATTGATGTTATATTTTTCCATTTTCTCCAATCCATTGATGAGTATGTGTGACTTAAGTCTATGTTGCAATGTTTACCGCTTATGAATGATGCTATGCAATGGTATGACTATTTCTGCTATATGATGCTTCTATTGTGAATGAATGATGTAATATGTCAACTGGTAATGATTAAATGATTGGCTAGATCTGATAGATAGATAGATGAAGTACTTATTCCCATAGTCCTCTTCTTTTCTATGGAAACTTGGTTCCGTCAGTCCTCCCTTAAACATCTCGGGTGAGACTTCATCCGCTCTGTGGATGTTGTTGGGCAGGGTAAAACCTAATTGGGTCGATTCTCAGGGAGATCGCAGTGAGTCGAGTGTCGACAGAGTGGGTACCCCTGTCGACTAGGTTTTGTTGGTGAGGGTTTGTGCCAACAGTTTCCATATATTACAAAAGAACAGCTCATCTTTGAGTGTAGTACCCTACATATTAGGTTAGGGTTGTCAAATTCAAGGTATTATAATAGAAGATAATGAGTTTCCACACAATTCCTGGGGAATTTCCTTTGGTCATTTCTTCTATCCAAAATGGTCTGCCAAGTGTGATGTACTTCGAAAAGCGGCGAAGTAAAACCTTGAGGCCTTAAGTCTTTCTAATATTTCAAAGAGTGATGCGATTTGTTATAATTTTTTAGTGCAACCCCATGTTTTGTTTGGGAAAAATAGGAAAAGTCTAGTGGTGTTGGGAACCAATTGGAAAAATCCAGCCCCAGTTGGTGAAATTGAGATAGTCTGCCAAATTTTTTAATTTGGTACATTGCATAATGTAAATATCATATGCCATAGCTAGTTATGAATACAAATTTCAGTTTGCTAAATTTACTTGTAGAAGCACATGCATACATATACATGAATATATACATAATTGTAGGAATTACATCAACTATACAACATAATACATGAACATAAATCTAATCTAGAAACTCATATATGTTTAGACTAAATAGGCTAATATGCAACTAATTCCTTGATCCACCCAACTGTAGATATCTGGGAAGATTTTAGTCTTTGTTTCCCATGGTCACCCCCAAGCCAGGGCCTATTCTCTCTAAGGATTGGTTCTTAGGTTCTTTCACCTTTTATATTATTTTTAATTTGCAAATATGCATAACCATCCTAGGGAACACAAATACCCAAGAAATTATTTTTCCATTATCCATGTTCCATCATAGGAAATCGTCTTTTCAACAAATCTTTCAATAATCATTCATATCCAACAACTAATAAGCATGTTAGCTAGCATGCAATTTTTTGTTATAGTACCTAGGAACTCCTCCCTACATCTAGTACTTAGCACCTATAGTGCTCGCACTCTATGAAAATAGAAATTTTTTTAACCATGATTAAAATTGGACCTTGATCAGTTGATCACATATATCGAGGGGATAGTTATTTTCCCCTTCAACTGTTTGTTCTCTAAAAGTTACATATTTCAAATTCTTAAATATTTCTCTTCAATTTGATTTCTATTCTTCAATTCGTATTTGTATTTCCTCTCCTTCTTCTGAGTTAGATCTGAATTTTTGCTTTCTTTGTTCATTCACCTTCTTTCAACAACTAAGATAATTAACCCCTTGGCATTATTTTTCCCTCTATTTTGTAGAGGAGTTATTTACTAGTATTAACGAGTCTTTTAGGTGGTTACACTTGTTGAGGAGTTACATTTTTTAGAAGTGTCTCTCCATATTTCATATTTGTTTACTTTTTGTTTTATTTATAAATTTTGTATTTATTTAAAATTTCATGTTTAATCTTTTTATTCTTCTTTGTTTATTCTTGTTTTTTTTTCCATATAGAGAACACGATGGCATCATTCATCGGGTTCTCCCATACAACCCAAGAAATATTTAGTTTTACAAAACATAGAATAATAACATATCCAAATATGTAGTACCTACAAAACATAAGATTCTAGCGTTCACTAACACTTAGCTAAAATACAAGGGGTAGCATTCTATGGTATTACAAAAATTAATGAGATGTGTGAGAAAATGCTCCAAAATGTATGTAATACATATAGGGTATAACTCAGAGGAGAATGATAACCCATATTAAGAAGGCTATTATGTTCTCACAAAATTTCAGGATGTTTTCCCTAGAGAGATTTCAGGACTTGATGTTAGGAGATATATTAATTTTACTATTGAATCAATGCCAGGATTTGCACCAGTTTCCAAAGCTCTATATTGGATGAGTACTCTTAATTTAACTGAACTAGAAATGTATCTACAAGAATCTCTAGACATGAAACATATTAGGACAAGTTTGTCCCCATGAGGAGAACATGTTTCATTTGTTAATAACCAGATGACATGCTTCGATAATGTAATGATTAGAAACATTTGAATAAATTGATAATAAAATACAAGTATCCTTTAGCTCGAATAGATTATTTATTTGATCAAGTTAAAGGACAATTTTTTTTCTCAAAAATATATCTAAGGTTAGGGTATCACCAAATTAGGATAAAGTATGAAGATATAGACAAAACCATTTTAGAACAAGCTATGGCCATTACAATTTTTTTGTTATACATTATGGTATTACAAACACACCATCTACTCTTATGTGTTGTATGAATAGTATATTCAGTGAATACTTATAAAAAATTATTTCGGTATTTATAGATGAACCACTCATCTATTCTAAGGATGAACAGGACATGAACTACATCTTAATATTGTATTACAAATAGTTAGATGTCATCAATTGTATTTCAAGTTTAGCAAGTGTGGGTTATATCAAATAAAAGAGTAGTACTTAGGCCATATAATATCATAAGTGGGAATATTCATGGACCTAGATAAAATCAACACCATTATGGATTGGTTATTCCCGAAGATGTACATGACACAAGATCATTCATGGGAATCACATGATATTATAGGATATTTAATAAAGTGTTCTCTAAAATTGCATACCCCATCACCTCACTTTACAATAAGGGAACAAAGTTTAATTGGTAACAAAATTGTTAAGAAAGCTTTGATCAGCTAAGGAAATTACTCACTATTGCCGCTATCCTAAAAATGAACAACCTTACAAGGACTTTGTCATATGTATAGATTCTGGGAAATAAGGTTTAGGTGAAGTGTTACTTCATGAAGATCATGTAATCTATTATGAATTCATGAAACTAAAAGACAATGAGAAAAATTATTCTACCCATGATCTTGAATTAGATTCCATAATTGACACATTGAAAATTTTGTTTCCCTACTTAATAAGTAGAAAATTATTATTGATGTCCAATAATATGAATTTAAAATATTTGTTAGGCCAACCAAATTTGAAAACGAGACATTTAGATGGTTATATTTCCCCAACAAGTATGATTTTGAGATAAAACGTATCAAAGGAAAATAAAACAAGATTGTAGATGCTTTTTGTAGGAAAGTTTACATGATTTAGGATGCATCAAATAATAGTTATGAATCTGATTTAAAAATTATAATTCAAGACTGCTTGTGAAGTGCATGGAGGCCGAGTCTAAATACTGAAGCGTTGAAGACTAAACCCGTGAAGTTGTGCATGAAGCTTGAAGACACTGTGAATATTCAAGAGCGTGGAGGTAAAATATTGCTGATAAAATATTTTGTGACCATTGGGTTGCACAAACCCTAACTTCTGTCCAAACTTATATGCATAGAGTTTGTCTACAAATATTTACCTAATATGGATATTGTATAGCCCGAGAGTATTAAGTGTTGAGCATATGTCTTATGTATGAACCTACGAAGGATGAGTGTGAGCCATGACCTTTATAATGAGTTGTGAATGATGTGATTTGCAAAGTGTAAAAGTGTTGAGAACCCACTCTGCTATAATACATTGTATTAATATTGCATGTTTTGAGTTGTTCATGTAATAGCACTCTAAAAGCAAATGATATAGAGTTGCAAAATTAAATATAAAGCAGCTGCAAGATTGTTTTGATAGGGTTGTAGAATTATTTGTCTAGGCTACAGAATCATATTGTAATCTCTAAAGGAGTGGGAATCTAAACCTGCATCCCATATCTTTTTTTAAGCATTCTGTAAGTTACAGTTTCCAGATTAGAGATGCACTCTTTGGCATCTATTATTGGTGCTACCCTTGTCTGGAAAAGACCAATCCAATGACCATCCAAAAGGAGAGAGCAGCAAGAGAGGACGAGGAAGAAGAAACTTCAGAGGCAGAGGGGGCAGAAACAAAAGATCAGATTTGCAGTGCAAGCGGTGTGGAAAGACTGGACACACATCAGATCAGTGTTTGGCTTCATGGGACTCCATCAAAGACAAGCATAACCAGAAGAAAGATGACAGTAAAAATCAAGATGCTAGTAAATCTTCTGATTCTGCTCATTGTATTGTTGCACATTGCAATCTTGGAATTAATGAAATGACTTCACTTTCATCTTACAAAGATTGTTGGTTGCTTGATACTGGTGCAACATCACACATGACATTTAGAAAATACTGTTTTGAAGAACTTAATGAAACAAGAGATGGCATAGTTTACTTTGCAGACAAGTCAAGTCTTAAACCAAAGGGAATGGGCACCATTCGACTGAAGATGCCTGGATTCCCTGATTTCTTGTTGAAGAATGTTCTTTATCTTCCAGAGTTGCAGAGAAGCCTGCTGTCCTTGGTAGAGATTCGATAGCAAGGCCATTCCATCCACATGTTTGATGGAATCGTAGAAATAAGAAAGTCCTCTGACAACCAAGTCATCATGACTGGATATAAAGATGGGAAGCTGCTGAAGCTAAAGGGTTCATCTGCAAGAGTTCAGAACTATGCCTACCTCTCTCAGCATGGAGAAGGTAATTTGTCATCTAGTTCATTGTGGCATGCAATATTTGGTCATCTAAATTATAACAGTCTTCGTTTGTTGAGAAAGAATGGTGTATTTGGTTTTCCCACCATTCCCAAAGAGAAGAACAAATGTGATGCATGTATATTAGGGAAACACAGTAAGCTGCCATTCCATGAGTCTAATTTCAGAGCAAGTAGGAAATTAGAATTAGTACATTCTGATTTATGTGGCCCAATGCCAACTCCTTCTGTAAATGGGAATAAGTATTTTATGACATTTGTTGATGACTACTCAAGAATGTGTTGGATTTACTGTTTAAAGACAAAATCAAAAGTCAAACATTCAAAGACTTTCATGCATTGATAGAAAAACAAGCACAATCAAAAATTGGTACACTTCATACTGATAATGGGAAAGAATACACTTCAAATGCTTTTGAAGATTATCTTCACCAACATGGAATTGCACATCAGACTACCGTTCCCTACAATCCTCAACAAAACGGTGTAGCAAAAAGAATGAATAGAACCATAATGAATATGGTTCGCTCAATGATGTTTTTCAAGAATGTAAAACTAATGTTTTGAGGTGATGCAGTAAAATGTGCAGCCTATTTGAGAAACAGAAGTCCCTCAAATGCGCTTGATAACAAGACTCCACATGAAATGTGGTTTGGCCGTCTCCCTTCAATCAGGCATCTCAGATTTTTTGGTTCCACCTATTATGCCTTGATTCCAAAGGAGCAAAGAAACAATCTTGGTGCTTGAAGCAGAAAATGTATTTTCCTGGGGTACGAAGAATACTCCAAGGCATACCATTTGTATGATGAGGTAAACAAGAAATTTGTTATTTCCATAGATGTCATTTTTCTTGAGACTAATAAAAATGACCAGTCCATTGAGAGACAGCTTGATCATTTGTAAAGTTATCCTCATCCAAAGACATATTCAGAAAATGAATATGAAATTCTAAACCTTGAAGGGGGGATTCCTATTCTGGATCAACCTTTGGAATTTCCATATGAAGCACCAACTCCCCCACAGTAAGAAGTTCCTACTACTTCACTTGAACAAGAGGTTCAACTGGATGATGTGATTGAGAGAATTGAAAGACTCTCAATCAATGATGAAGCACCACCAGTTGATCAACCAGGACCATCACGGAAGATTCATAAATGGGCCACAAAGACACTTGAAAGTGTCCATCCAGATGAAGTTGGAAAGAAGGGAACGAGAAGTTCGAAAAGACATGAAGATGGAGGAGGAGCAGATAATTCAGGTGATGACATGGATGTATCATTTGATTGTGAATTGAATTTATCTGCTAACTTTGAACCAACTTCCTTTGAAGAAGATTCTACTTGAGCTTAGTGGAAAGAAGCTATGCAGAATGAGTATGATGCATTCATGAAGAATGGAACTTGGAAGCTGGTTGACCCTCCAGTTGGAACCAAACCAATTGGCTGCAAGTGGGTGTACAAGAACAAATACAGATCAGATGGCTCACTTGAAAAGCACAAAGCGAGGCTTGTAGCAAAAGGCTATGCACAGAAGGAAGGAATTGACTATGAAGAAACGTTCTCTCCTACAGCAAAATGGGCTGCCATCCGTACCTTACTCTCTTTAGCTGCTCAGAAAGGGTGGAAAGTTCATCAGATGGATGTGAAGACTGCTTTCTTGAATGGAGATTTGAAAGAGAATGTCTTCATGTCTCAGCCAGAAGGCTTTGTTGTGAAAGGAAAAGAACAAAAGGTATGCAAGCTTGCCAAATCCTTGTATGGCCTAAAACAAGCGCCTTGCACATGGTATGAAAAGTTAACCAAGCATCTTTTGAAGTTAAATTTCGAACACTTTGATCGTGATGATGCAACACTGTTTATAAAGAAAGTAGGAATATCAGTTGTGTATCGTGTGGTGTACGTAGATGATCTTTTGATGACAGGGAACAATGAGAGCTATATAGCATCCATAAAGAAAGATTTGAAAAAGATCTTTGAA
>LPNX010885815.1:527195-603548 GCA_001517045.1 Pseudotsuga menziesii
GCCACTAAAGCAACGAAAGAAATAGTATGGCTCAGGAAGATACTTGAAGATTTGCAAGAAAAACAAGAGAACTCCACTCCATTGTTGGTTGAAAATACTTCTGCAATCAAGCTGGCTAAGAATCCTAGATTCCATGATCGAACCAAACACATCAACACAAAGTATCATTTGATTCGACATCATGTAGAGGCCAAGACAGTCCATCTTCGACATTGTTCCACAAATGATCAAGTTGCAGACATCTTCACCAAAGCGCTTGGACGAGAAAAGTTTGAAAGATTCAGAAACATGCTCGGACTTACGAACACCCCTTCGAATTAAGAGGGGGATTGTTAGAATATAATCCGTCGAGATTATATATTGTAAATAAATAAATAAATAGTTAGTTGAACAGTTACATAGGAAGCCGAAAAGGCTGGGCGGAAGGTGAAACACAACCGTCACATGTAATATATAAATGTATGCATTAGCCATGAATAATATTGAATCGGGAGTTATACCTAACAAAATAAATGACAAAGTGTAGAAAAAAAATATAAAAACAACAAAATAGAATTAAACCTTAGAAAATAGGGGTTATTAATGTTTAAAAACATATCATACACTACAAATTTAAAAGACTTGAAAAGGATGAGTTTCACAAAATATCATATTTAGGTCACTCATGTTACTAGAAAATGCCAACAACTTTGTAAAAATATCATTATTGGCCAAACATGAAAAGTGAAACAACAAAATATTTAACTATGTGTTTAGAGTTTCAGTAGGTGAAAGATGAACATTAACACCCAATAGGTCTTTTATAGAATGGAAATGGGAAGTTATTTCGATGGATATTATCATCAAAATGCCTAAATCAAAGAAGCAATGTGACTCACTAATGGCTGTGGTGCACAAGCTCAACAAGAATTCACACCTTATTCTTGTTGATTATAATTTTAAGGACATTAATATAGAAAAGAAACTCACGAGATATTTTTAGATTGCATGGCATACCAAAAATTGTAATTTCTAATATGGATGTAATGTTTACTTCAACTTTATGGAAATCATTGTTTGAAGGTTTGGATACACAACTCAATTTGAGTACACCTAATCGTCCTCAAATAGATAGATATACATAAAGAAAAAACTAGATTTTGGAAGGCATGCTTCACATGTACATCATGCACAAACTAACTAAGTGGGAAGATTGTCTCGACTTAGTGGAGTTGGTTTACAATAATGGTTATTATACTTAATATAAGATTAATCCTTTTGAAATATACGGTATTGTAGAAAATGTAATACATCGTAATTTGGGACAACTCGGTGGAAATAATGATTTTAGGACCCAACATGCTAAAGGAAATGGAACAAGTAGTGAAAAAAGTAAAATAGAATTTGGATGATTCCATGAGAGAGGCCTATCTATATATGTTCCTAATAAAAACATGATTAAAATTGAACACCTAGGATGGTCTTAAGATTAAGGTGGGAAAAGATGTAATCTACCCCATGTTTTTTTAAAGATCAATTTGGAATTTGGAATTAACACTAAGTGGTTAATATTTTAATATTATATTTTAAAAATGTGAAAGATCAAAGATTTCTGCTTGTTTTAATGATAGAAAAAATATAAAAGATATTTTTTGACATTATTAATTAAATATTGGAGCAGTTGGAATGGCCATGTTTAACTTGATGAACTATGACCTCATAATAGGGGAACAGAGTCCTCCATATCAAGATGAGGGAAATACAAGTTTCAAGAGGCATTTCCCTTGAACAAAGTCAAAAAATTTAAGAGAGAATCCAAGGACAATGAAATCCCAAGGAAGTAAGTTGGTACTTACTTAATACCTAAGTAAAAAAATATTGTGAGGAAGTGACGATGTATGGTATGCATAATAAATGTACTATGGGATCACTCTTATGTGTTAGAAAAATTCTGGGAAGTGAATATATTGCTTGAGTTAAGAAAGAGATGGATACACACTTGAAGAATGTGGAAAATATTGTATTAACAACTGGTTTAGTCAGAGATCAAGGTGTTTTCCCCTATGTTGTCATGGTTAGGGCTTAGGGGTGACTCTTGAGCAAGATAATTTAGTTGTTAAGAAGTTTTTGATTTGGTGGAAAGTGGTCATTCCAACTGTGATTTCCCTACAAGTGTAGTAGAAAGAGATATGTGCTTATTTGTTTATTATAGTTGTTATGCAATTTAAATGTTCATGTAACTGCATAGTATTTACTCCTACAATATGGTTTATGTATTTTTAAATCTCGTTCAAATATTCTCTATTGGCTTATATTTTTTCCACGTTAACTTCTATTAATTACTACATAATCTAACTTCTCATTATATATTTATTTACTATTAAGTAAAGTTGTTTAAAAATTCTATTCAAATTACTAGATTATTATAATCAAGCTAGAATTCCATTACTGAATGTTAAAATATTCATATTCTATGTTAGAATAAATTCCAAATTTTCATATTAAATAATATTACTCTCGCTTGTAATATTATGCTAGAATTATATAGTGTTTAATTTAAAATACCTTTCTAGTTTATAATTTAATATTATTAACATAGAATATATTCCAAAATTTCATATTAAATAATACAACTCTCGCTTGTAATATTATGCTAGAATTATATAGTGTTTAATTTAAAATACCTTTCTGGTTTATAATTTAATATTATAAATAGTAGTAAGTCATCGAGATGAGAATGGTATGCCTAATTAGGATATCCAAGTTTTATTTTCTTATAAAGTCACCCATTAAATCATTCACACAGAAATATTCAAACAAAAGGAAATATACAAATGTAATATTTTCTTCAGGTTAATATCATAACCGTGATTGTAAAGTGTACATTAATAACAAAGCAATACATGCGACATTAAGAAGAAAGCAATACCTGCCAACTGAATCGTGAGTAAAGACCATGTACTTAAAAAAAATATTACGATTCATATCCTTAAAGAAGATGATCGATAAACACAATGTTAAAAAAAAGGGGTTTCACCCAAGTCGGCATTTTTTTCACATGTGTCATAATTACATAATCTCATAATTTGTTATTAACATAATTGTCCATACAAAAAACCTTATGTCCAATTCTTCAAACTAACAGCCTCCACTCAGTTTTAAAAACTTATAGTAATAAAGTTTACAATATAACTTAATATCAAAATATTCACTCATGACTAGATAGTTAAACTATACTCATTAACCCGTGATCAATGCTAGATCCCTCCAGGATCAATTCCCATGCAATGTTTTCCATGTTTTCCTTTAAAGCATGGACAAACCATCAACCTTCGTATTCAGTTCTCTGTAAATATGGTTGAAGGATATCAGTTGGAAGTTTTGAATAAGTTCTTTAGTCCGTCTGGCCCAATGCTGAAGCGCCAGATTGTGTAAAGAGTGGTTATCATTTACAATGAATTGTATTTGCACTAAATTGTATTTGCAGCTAGGCGTCTATCTTTAATTCAAACTACTCGATGCAATGAATTGTATTTGCAGCCAGACACTGTTTATCCCACTTAGTCGTCATGGAAAGCTGAGAGGCCACACAAGCCCACACATTCTGAAAGAAAACACAATTGTTGAACACATGCAAGGAAGACTCAATATCTGAATCACATAGATAACACCACCCAGGCCTTACAAATCCACGTTTTTGAAGTGCATCCCAAGTCAATATCTTTTTTATTAATGCATAACCAACCAAAATATTTATTCTTCAAGGGCAACTTCCCTTCCCAGATATAGTGAAGGCCTCCCACCGCTTCTCTAGAGAGAAATCAATCAGCTAAATAAAGGTACATTAGCTTTGTTGTGACCATACTCGAGTCCTTGTCTTTATCCCAAACCAACAAATCTGCCTAATCAATTAGATAAATACCTGCAGATGTCAAATTATTTACATAAAATTCCCACTCACCTGTCAGCTCCTCGTCAAGATTGAGCTCTATAGAAGATAACCATCCTGGTTTGAATGTCCCTTTGACAGAAAAGACTTTCCTTAAGTCATACAAATTCCTTTCATGAAGAGCTCTAATTAACCAAACTAAAAGAGGAAAATTATCCCTCAAACCAACGAAAGGGTCAGTTCCCAGAAAGATCAGAGATCCATTACCCACCTTCCAGTTGAGATTTGGTAGAATGAAGGTCAGAGAACTATGAAGACTTCGCCAAATCAAAGAAGCATTCCCCAAATTAAAAATGCCAGCTCTTAACCAAGACGCAACCGGTAGACGTTGAAGATACTTATACCTTATCGTTTTTCCCCACATCCCAGCATCCTGCAAACCCCGCCACATGCTTTTGACTTATAACGACAAGTTAAAGAGCCCAAGGTGCTTGATACCACACCCTCTAGCACCTCTCAGCTTGGAGAGCATCCCCCAGCTCGACAGGTGGAACTTCACCTCCTGTGATCTGCCTCTCCACAAGAAATTAAAAATAGTTCTACGAAGGTCGGAAATAACCCCTGTCGAAAATCGAATCAGAGAAAACAAGTACACGGGCAAGCTTTGTAAAACAAAGGTAACAAGAGTTATGCACCCGCCCAGTCACATCCATCATGAAGTCCATCTCTCAATTTTCCTGTGAAATTTTAAAAAAATCCACCGCCAATCCTTCTTCGTGTATATGTTTGGCTTGAGCATGTAGCCAAGGTAGTTAATTCCATCTTCAACATTGATCATCTAATATGGTAGTAATTGTGCTAACTGATCCAACAAAGACTGGTCTTGTCAATTAAAAGAAAGGGAGGACTTCCGAGTACTCATCTTTAAGCTAGAAGCGTTGCAAAAAACATTAAGCAATTCTTTGATAAACCTCCATTCAGCCACTAATCCATGACCAAATATGATCACATAGTCCACAAAAAAGACATGAGTTAGCCACAAACCGTTTTTTACCTTCAGACCTTTGATTTTTCCTTCCTTCTTCGCTTCAATGAACAACCGACTGAACCCCTCGATGGCAAGGATGAATAAATAAGGTGACAAGGGGCACCCTTGTCGAATGCCATGTCCATTTTTGAATAACAGTAAGGGTGATCAATTCGCTATAATCGCAAAGTTGGTCATGGAGACACAAGACATAATCTAGCGAGTAATATTGTGTGAGAGTCCAACCTCAATAAGCAAAAGTCTGAGATAATCCCAATCAATCCTATTGTAAGCTTTCTCCAGATCAAGTTTTAAGATGAATGCGCATAATCTCTTATGTTTGACAAAGTGAAGACTTTCCTGTACTAGACCGACAACATCCGATATTTGTCTTCCCGACAAAAATCCGAACTACTCCTCGGAGATTAACTTACTCAATATCGGCTTCAACCTGTCTGCAATAACTTTAGATATCAATTTGTAAAGTAGATTACATAACGCAATAGGCATGTCCTCATTGAATCCAGTAGGCTTATCAACCTTTGGAATCAAAGTGATGAAGGTTTGGTTCAAGGTATCAGGAATGATCCCAGAGCATCAAGTCTCCTCCACCGCCAGCAAATCAAAAAAATGGAGGAAAAACTCCACAGTCCATCCATCCGGGCCAGGACTTTTATCTTTCTTAAAAATATTGAGAGTTTCCAAAATCTCCCCTTCAATCATCGGCCTCCCAATAAGATCACAGTCCTCATTCATAAAAAAACGTGGCATCTGTTTTAAAACATGTAGCTGATTATCAATATTGCCTCCATCCTTCACTGCATAAGAGTTTTGTAAAAAATTTATTTCCTCTCGCTTGATCGAGCTATCATCATAAACCATGCTTCCATCATCATCTAAGGCCTCCCAACGAGTATTGGACAACCTTCTTATATTCGCAAAATGGTGAAAATACTTGGTATTCTCATCTCTAGCCAAAATCCATATTGGTCAACTCTTTTGGCGGATAGTCTCTTCTTTATGGAAAAGTATCTTTACCTGGGCCTCTTCCAGTTTCAATAATACCTTTTTCTGCCCTCAGAGAAGAAAGCCCCATCTACAACCCCCGAGAGACCTTGGATCTCCCTTTCAATGCTACTCAGCTCACTAGCAATGGATGTCCTCTTTTTTTCCCATAAAATTACCTCCTCTCTGAGGCGTTCCATAACCCATAAGAGTCTGTTCACCGAGTTCAAAAGCCTTGGGGCATTTTCCACAAAGTACTGCCACTTATCATTAATCAGGGATCCAAATTCGTCATCCTTTAACCATGAAGGATAGAATTTGAAAGGATAGTAACAAAAAACCTTATGAAAATCCAGTTGAAGGAATATTGCCCGGTGGTCTGAGAACCCAGCTGCCAAGGATCAAGAGTGATACTTACCAATCTCCTCACATGGATCGTCTGCCATGAATAACTTGTCCAACCTTTTAGCTATCCCCCCACCACCACAACGCCCATTCAACCAGGTGGGAGCTAAAACCGCCAGAACAATATCAGTAAGGTGCATATCATCAAATAAAGAGATAAAGAAATATGCAAGGTCATCCACAAGTCTACCCTCTCCCCACACCTCACTTGCAGAGAGTGTAAAATTGAGATCACCCGCCAAAATAAGATTAGGAACCTGTAAGCAAGTAGCCCTTTGTAGACCTTCACAAAAAAAATTATGATCTCTACAAGGAGCATAAATATTAAGCATGTGGATGACCTGATGAAAGCCCTTAACATGCCCAGTTAAAAGAATACCTGCACATGTCAAGAAATATCTAAAGTCAACCACCTCAGGATTCCAAGCCACTAAAGTCCCTCCAGAGAGACCATCAGAGCTCATGGCTGAAACCCTCCGACCAGGTTTAATCCTCAAAAAAACCTCATAGGAAATGTCTGCCTCAATCATTGTTTCCTAAAGTAACATAATACCCACATGTTCACTCTCTATTAATCGCTTCAATGTAGCTCTTTTTGGGCCGCTGCATAACCCCCTCACATTTAGTGAGACACAAATCAGTTAGTAACCTATACCTAGGCTAAATCTCTAAGAGCCCGAATAGGTCCCAAACCTTCATGATCGATAGTTGGGAGAAAACCCCTCTCCGTCAGTGGAACCAACTTAGGGTTAACCCCCGACGCAACCCTGATAATCTCTTTAGTCGACTTGCAGCTTTCCCGTCCTTTCATTTTCCCTTTTCCCCTTCTCACTAACACATTAGCAAACCTCATAGAGGAAATATGAACCACATCTGGACTATAACACCCCTCGCCCGAATAGGTTGGAAGCGTCTCACTCAAACCCAAAGCAAACAACAAACTCCCTTCCCGAGATTCCTCTTGACCCAAACCCCCATGTGGGTCCCCAATAGGAGAGGAGGATATAGTAATATTCAACCCAGCCAATGACTCCCGCCCCAGTGAAGGAAAATCACAGTCTAAAAACAACGATGATTGTGGAGCCTCAACCGACATAGCCTTAAGGCTAGGCTCCATCAAATTCATAAGACACAAAAAAGTTCAAGACTGGCTTCATACTGGTCACCCAAATCCCTCCTAGAGGGAGAAGCAGCCATCCCCCTACAGGGTT
Source organism: Pseudotsuga menziesii (assembly GCA_001517045.1). NCBI lineage: Eukaryota > Viridiplantae > Streptophyta > Pinopsida > Pinales > Pinaceae > Pseudotsuga > Pseudotsuga menziesii. The sequence continues at coordinate 534,712 of LPNX010885815.1, forward strand.
CAAAACCCTCCCTCGACTCCTCCTTATCCAGAACAGATAAAGACTATAATATCTCCACCACATAGATGAAATTAATTAAAAGGGGTACAATTTCCACAAACTTACCAACAAATGATAGAGCAGAAGTTTTATCCAAGGGCAACGGGAAGCTAAGGTCCCTTTCCATCCCATGCAGTCCACCATCTACCGCTGGAGTCTCCTTTGATCTTGCTGCAACACCTGGACACTTAGCTTTCAAATTCCCGAGAGCGCGACAAATGTGACACCTGAAAGGCAGATGCCAATAGTCCAAAGGCTGTATAATGGAGCCTTCATCCCAAAACACCTCCAGCTCTGCCGGTAAACCTTCCTCCACCTCCCTCTCCATTAAAATCCTCGGAGAGACCCTCTCAAACCCTAGCAGTTGATCATCCTCCATCAAGATGAAACATCCAAGGGAGTTCGCAAACCCCATGAAACCTTTTAGGTTCCAACAATGTACAGGAAAGTTAGGAACAATAACCCATAAGTGTCATTTGCTCGGCTTATCCTGGAGCTGATCAAAACCTACTCGCCATCTTTCTAGGACCAATGAATCGTTCCCAATGACCCAGAATTGGCTCTCTATAACAAATTTGTCCTCCTCCGATAGAAATTGAAAAATAATCCACTTATTTGCCAATAAGATAACTCTCGAAACAGACTTTAACAACGGTTTCCACACTACCCTTATCCATTCTAGAATCTCTACTCTGGAAAGTTTGATGAACTCAAATCTTTCCACCAAAGCTCGCTTAGTGAGGGCCTCCACTGCATCCATTATCACATCTCTGCCCAGCATACAGACAGACCTTATGCCCCTGACCCTCTCAAAACTAATATTAGTCAGCATCCGTACCCCTGAAAACCTCGGGCCCTTTTTATATGGCGCATAAACATTCAAAGAATCTGAATAATTCTTACTCCCAGGTGGGTCAAATGGCACCTCCTCTTGACCCGGTCTGACTCTTCCCAGGGGCACAGAAGGCACAAATGTAACCTTCTCCCGAGGGTTCGTACGCACCCCACCACCCATCAGCAAAGGGATAAAGGCCAACAACCCGCCGCATTTTCGAAACAGGTCTGAACAGCTCACAGATTGTCCACAACTGACCCTAGCACGGGTACCCACCACGTGAACAAAAAAACAACGCAAACACTACCACAACTTATAAAAAAACAAACTCACCAACCCCAAAACTCTCGGTCAGCCTATTCCCTCTGATGACGCCGACAACCGAGGAAGAAAACCACTCCCACAATCCCAAGAAGAGAGTGTCCCGGTATCTCCGGAGATCCAACCAAATAACACACCAACTAACCGAAACAAAAACTACAGGAAAACACCCACACCCTATTCAAAATTCAATTCAAAATTCAACTATCTACTCAAGCCCAGGAACCAGGCTCTCATGACCAGGTATCAAGGTCTAGGGTTTCCTCACCAAAATCAAAGGTTTTTTCTCGGCTCTCCATCGTAATGGTCCCATACTTACCGAGGTGATTGTAGCTCACAATAGAAGTTAGCTGCCAAGCCGACATGCTTACTCTTTAAAATGTAAACAACAACCAGATATGCCATGAGGCTTAAAAAAGAGCCGAGTGCCAAACAATAAGCAAGTACGTATTGTACTATTATCCATAATCAAGAAGAAAACAATGTGAAGACAAGCGTTGTTACCAGCGCCGAGTTTGACATATATCTAGGGTTTGTTACATGTCAATTAAAATCAGAGTAATAACTAAAGGTTTTCCACGCTTAAAAAGTATCTTTAACAACATGGCGTCGACCCGTATTCTCACGTGAAATCAAAGTACACATAATAATATGACCGAGATCATTGTTCGTACAAAATGGGTCCTTCCTTTTCAAAACGTACACAATAAAAGAAAAACCACCCATGCATATGTTAAACGAGATAGAGTATTTGATTCATCTTATAAACAAACAAAAAACATCTTTACAAGTTAAGTAGGTTGAGAGGAAGTTGACGAATCTTTTTTATTAAATAAATTAAACCCGGGCTAAATTCAAATCCTAGGCTCTATTAACGGCTAAGAGGGATCAAATCTCTTGAGCTGCAAATCTCTTTTTAGGTTTTACACTCAATGAGCTATCAACTTTGGTGTGTCCTATATATAGCCATTGATTTGATTTAAACCAAAAGACACATATTTTTATTTAAGGTCCACATATAATATTTTTATTATTAATATTTAATATTATTTATGGCAGACATATAATATTTTTTATTATTTTTTATACAACATCTTTCCATATATGGTTTTAAAACCATATGCAAGGCCCTCCTCAAACCATGGTTTGTTTAGAAGGCCTAGCACATGGTCTTAAAACCATTTGCAAGGCCCTCCTCAAACCATGGGTTGTTTAGAAGGCCTAGCACATGGTCTTAAAACCATTTGCAAGGCCCTCCTAAACCATGTACAATAAAACCATGGGTTGTTTAAGAGGCCTTGCGCATGGTTTTAAATAATATTTTTTATTATTTTTTATACAACATCTCCCCATACATGGTTTTAAAACCATGTGCAAGGCCCTCCTAAAACCATGGGTTGTTTAAGAGGCCTAGCACATAGTCTCAAAACCATTTGCAAGGCCCTCCTAACCCATGTACAATAAAACCATGGGTTGTTTAGGAGGCCTTGCACATGGTCTTAAAACCATGTGCAAGGCCCTCCTAAACCATGTACAATAAAATAATGGGTTAGAAGGCCTGCCAACATTTTTTTGGAGACAATTCAATGTTTTTTTTTACTATTTTGTTAGGTAAAAACATTACAACATCTTCCTCATATTGTGTTTTTTTGTGACCCACATTTTTTTTGGACATAATTAAATTTTTTATTTTATTGTTCACCCATATTAGATTTGTTTTTTTGGCCAACATTTATTTTAAGAAATAGTTAAAATTTTATTTTTTATTAGTTTGTTACATTAATTAAATAATTATATTTACAATATATCTATTTTTGTTTAATTATAAAAATTATAATATTAAAATACCAAAATATATTTAAAAATGTTTAAACTCCAACCAACCAAATATCAAATTTAATAAAATTAAAATCCCAACAATAAAAATTGGAATCATCTTAAATTAGGTTTCATGGTTTTCTATACACTAACCTCATAAATGGTATATCATCAAATTAAATTATCAACCTAATGAGTTTATATATATATATATAACAAACTAATAAACTATTAAAAAATAGTAATCTTTTATTTTTGAAAAATAGTTAATAAATTCAGCAAGAGCATTCCATTTTATTTTTGAAAAATAGTTAATAAATTCAGCAAGAGCATTCCATGGTAATCGAAACAGCAACGTTACTGTTAATTGTAATCGAAACCGCAACGTTACTGTTTTTATGGCAGGGGGTATATATAAAATTGAATAATGATCTAATTCACAAATAATGGCTCTAATATTTAGATGCCAAAAAACTATAGAAGTTTTGTCTTTTATTTAAGAAATGGTCATNGATATATATAAAATTGAATAATGATCTAATTCACAAATAATGGCTCTAATATTTAGATGCCAAAAAACTATAGAAGTTTTGTCTTTTATTTAAGAAATGGTCATGATCGATCGATAACAACGACATCACTTAGCGACATAGTTGTGTGGATGAACCATGGATGTTATTCGAAGGCGTTTCTCTATAGAAAAACAACCAGCCGGATACTATTAAAAAATGGTTATGATAATTTGAAAAACAGAAGCTTTGCAACAATACACGAAAATCGAACGCTCTTGACATGGTTTAACGCAACGCAGAATACAATGGAAACTATAGATTTTTATTCTCGCAAATAAGAGGGGAAAATATGTTATTTCCGAAATACAGATTCATTTCGAATTTCTTATTTCCAGCCGGAAATGGAAATCTGTGTATTGGGGGATTTTAGCTGCAAAGTTTTATGCGTTTGTTTCCCAGTGGGAGACTACGGCGGCCATGACAGTTAGCTGCAAAGTTTTATGCGTTTGTTTCCCAGTGGGAGACTACGGCGGCCATGACAGTAAATAACACCCAGCCTTAAAATTATATATTGGTCTGGTAATTTAAATGTGTCTCTGTTTGATATTTTAAATGATTTTCAGACTATATTGGTCTGGTAATTTAAATGTGTCTTTGTTTGATATTTTAAATGCTTGGTCAGGAAAAATCAGGCATGGATTCTTTCTTATGTGGTTTTCTTATCTTAGTGGTAGATTTGCTTTCCTCTTCGTTGGTTTTCTTATCTTTGCTTTAGATTTTAGTTTTTATATATTTTTTTGGTTCCTTATGTATATTAGCTTTGAAACGAAAATACACGATGTAATGGCCGACATAATAGTTAATTTATTATTCTTTTGTTACAAATGTTACAAGATCTCCCTCATACTCTGCAATATTATTTTTGGTGGACTTGTTACAAATGTAATATTACAAGATCTCCTTCATACTAGGCTATAAAGCCCTTCTGAGCATAACAAGATCTACCTCATGCTAGGCAATATTATTTTTGGCCGACTTAATATAGACAAACGTTACAAGGTCCCCGTCATACTGAGTTGTAGAGCATCTCTCGACCCAATGACACTCAAGTAAACTTACTCTTATGCCCATGTAAAGACACCTAATATTAACCACAAAGGGACCGAACTAAACCCTTGACCAATACACACAATGGTAAGTTACAAGATCATCTAAACCCTAGACCAATACACCAACCGAAGGATGAACTCGATATCTCCATAGTCAACTTCTATAATACAGAAGTCCTTCTACACATTGCCAAAGGGATCGGAGTAAAGGACTCGAATAGGAGGTAGAGTAAAGTAGGGATTCTCCATTGTCAAGTGAAATCATTTATGGATCATTAACAATGATATGTCAAATATTCACGTTGTAAAATCGATATGAGTGATGGTATGATATATTTAAAATGCATGGCTTGGGTGGCATCCAACTCACAAATGAATCTGTGAATCTTGGGCTATGTGTATTACATGGTGCACATCACCATTTCAAAGTTAGCATAGGGTATGGTTGGTAGTATTAGTGTTAACGTAGGCATGAATGATTCAAATAGCATAGAGGGAAATAATACAACATTTAACAATATGTTAGTAATATGTTAGTGTATAGTTAGGATATGCTACTACTGTGGGTATGATAACCATAGCTACTAAGCAAGCAATAAATAAATAAATATATCTATATAGTTTTGATCTACATTATGCACTAAGTATTGTTTTCATAATTCACATGTTAACTAAAGGTTAGAAAGAGTAGGCAGGGTATGTTGAAAATAAAATATAAAAGAGGTGTGTCATGTCCCAAATTTTGTATTGGGTCATAATGGCCTAATCACATTTTCCATATTCATTAGAGTTTTTCAAATTGATGCTAAAGGTCAAATAATTGCCTAGGAGGAAAATTACTAGTTTCCTAGGTTGAGGGTGGAAGCTTTGGGATTTGGAATAAGGGGGATAATGAATGGTGTTTGAACATTAGAATGGTATAAATTTTTAATAACGGAGCTTAATAAATAATTACAAGAGAAAATTGAAGTGGCAATGGAGCATGGAGACACATGGAGGCTATGGGGCCCACACAAGCTAGAAATTTGGTGCCACATGGCATCCTCCTCTTGCAATTTTGAATCCGAGTAAGCCTAAAGGTTATTGGATGAGTTAGAAGGCTAATACACTTGTCCATATGCATCATACATCAAATTTGGGAGGAAGTGTAACTTACATGGGAGAGGAAGAGTCATTTTGGTGTTAGTGAGACACTTGGACTAGATTCCCTAGCTCTATGACAACAATGATGAAGATGCTATGACACCTATGACACAAATCAGATCTGAGGGCTGAAATCTGAAATATCTGACATGTCAAGTCGAAATAGAGCATCCAAGTGGGCTCTCATGTGATTTGGGCAAGCTCAATGGGCTCCAACTCAAATTTGGGGAAGGTGAAAGGCTAGGAAAAGGAGGACACATGGAAAATCACGAGCACACTCCCTAATTCGAATTGGCTTGAGTTTTTGGATGGATTGGGAACCTTAGAAGGCTAAGTATGTTTATAAAATGTAGGAAGCATCCAAGAGAATGGATTTTTTTCATTTGAAAAATTGTCATTTGTGAATTACGAGAGCTAGTGGATGACTAGTTTTCTTGCCTTGGTCAATTTCGAGGGTGAAAGATTCCCGTCCAAGTTGGTGTTTGGAGAGGCCACTTAGTTCTTTCATGGATATTTCATGGAGTTTTATTTGTAGGTGTAAGCTACAAGGAATCTCATGGTTCCTTCTATTGCAACACTTTCTCTCAACCATTTCCAGTTTTTATTGCATATTCTTGCTCATGGAGGGATTGTGATTTGGGTGAGATATTGATCCCTTTATGGAAGATTCTAATGCCCATTATCTTATGTTCTGATGTATGTGCTCTATATTTCACGCTCAGGAGACTCTGAGGTCGAAATACCCAAAATAATTCATGTAAAAATGTTAAACAATGAAGAAATAGTGTCATTTTCCACTATCTTGTACTGAACCATTGTAATGCTCGCGATTTCGAATTGGGAGAGCCTTTAATTTTCCATTTATGATTGTAATCAGTTCAATATGCTATGTTCTTGATTCTTAGAAATTTTCAAATCAAAATACCCAAGAGTTGTATGTCAAATTGATTTTTAATGAGCAAACAATGACTATTTCCACTTTATTTTGATATATACCATGGTAATGTTGATTATTTCGAATGCAGAAATGTATATATGATAAATGTATGATAGATGGACTGTCATTAATGTGTATTACAAGTTTCATTTTCAGTACTTAAGCATTGGAATCCATTTTACTCATTTTTAATGCATTGGGAGAAGATTTGGTGCATTTTCCCAAGGGTCAAAATTATGATTTGGGAGCTATTTTGGAAAGAGTCATAACAACCTGTATAAAGTGAAAAATGATGCATATGAGACTTTAAAAATGTCCCTTACACATCCCCTGCCTCTATTCATAATTTAGAGTGACTTTGGGACCATTTGAGAATCCCTTTCTGGCAATTCCCTAGGGGGAATTGGAGCCCCAATTTGCTAGTAAAGACTCCTACTTTGGACAGAACATTAAACAAGTTTTTAGAAGCAATTGGGTGGTCATAAAACATCCCTAAACATCATATTTAAGTTCTAATATCATTCATGTACCTTATGAGAAAATTTGGTAGTATTTGGGTCAATTGGGAGGTCTAGACATCAAAACTAGTTAAGGTCGAAATTGGGGAAAAAAGAAAAAAAATTGGTCATTTAAAAAAAAATCAAAAAGGGACATTACAAGGTGTACCATATTACAACCACAAATTATATATATATATATATATATATATATATATATATGAGTGAGTGCACAAAGTTGATGAAACTTTTAGATGCAATGGTAGAGTGAAGTTAATCATTCAAGATCCATAAAATATAAATCATCCTAAGCGATCCCGACCCTACCAAGCCTAGTCCCAATCCTTCCAACATGCTTTCCAATTATGATAGTTAAAAAATACGTGCACATGTTATAGTGCACAAAAACACGCTTGCATTATAGTGTGCAAAAACGCACCCATGTTATGTAAAACATGATGTATGCTTAAAACAAGCCGAGCCCGGCATTTTCTCAACAACCAAGCGTTGGAACGAGTTCGGGCGAAGAAAAACAAGCAAGGGTGGACGTGTTTTGGGTGAGAAAATTCCAACAAACTCCACCTTGGGGATCAATCTCTTCCTTGTGAGGTATTTACTCCAAATCCTCTCATGCTAATTTCCCTATATTCACTAATTTCTATGCCCTAATGTGAATTGAAACAAAAAAAAAAATTATATGCTCATAAAGGAATTACATGCCCAATGGAAACCAAAACCCCAATTTAATCATAAAAACCAAATCATTTTGACTATTTGCATATGTATATTCACAAGTATCCTTGTGAATCCATACCAAAATTCACATGCCCAATGGAAACCAAAGCCCTAGTTCACTCATAAAAAACAAATTAATTTCACTATTTGTGTATGCATATTCATAAGAATCCTTGTGAATCCATACCAAAATTCACAAATATGCAAATTTTGTCAAGTATATTGCAATTTTGCATAAGTAATTTGCATGCCCAATGTAAACCAAAACCGCAATTTACTCATAAAAAAACAAATCAACTTCACTATTTGCATATGTATATTCACAATCATCCTTGTGAATCCAAACCAAAATGAACAAATGTGCAAAGTTTTTCAAGTATATTGAAAGCTTGCATACATCTAAGAAAAATTCAAGTATAATTCATATCTTCCCTAAAATACATAAACAAACATGGTAAAACCCTTGCCTCTATCTAAAATATCGAAGTTGGTTGTCCAAGACCATTAATAAACACCTTATTGTTTTGATGAAACTTCCAAGTCCAAGTGTTGAAATCAGGTATAGAAGCTTCCCATGCTTAACAAATATTTCCTCTTGACTGAAGGGTACTTTTTGGTTAAGGTCAAGACAACGGAGTTCAACAATAGGCTCTCCGAAGATCAAGATACATAGGGAGGTTGATGTGTTTGATTACATGCCAATCACATACTATCATACATGATAGAATCTAGTGGAAACCTTGCAACCATAAAAGCCACTATACACAATTATGCAAAGTCTCTCATGGGTATATAGAAAGAGTGCATACAACTAAAATAACATCAAGTGAAATCCATACATGGCCCAAATTACATATAAACAAAGATGCTAAATGGTATTTGAAGTCTAAAAAAAATCACACTACAACAAATAATTACATATCTATCAAAATCCTTGCCTATATTGGGATTTTATTCATCAATAGCACCTTCTGCCACCTCTTTTAGGTTTTAGCCCTTGCCTCTACCCGTAATCTGGGAGTTGGTCCCGCCAGGGCATTAGTTCAGCACCTCACAATTTCAATGAAACTTCAAAATCCAAGCCTTAAAATAAGCTAGAGGAGATTCCCACTCAAAATATGCACATAGGACATTTTATGTACACATGCATGTGGAAATTGGAATTAATACAAATTTACGAAATCAATTTAAGATGAAAAATGTTAAATGTTTATTCTTTACTGTAAAATTCAAGATCAATTTTAAAATTTAAATTATAAATAGTTTATGTTGTTATTTGTTGTACATTAGTTATACACTTTTCATTGCTTAGAGATGTCATTATACCATGTGTTTTTTCTAATGATATTTTATTTGTAATTATGATTACAGTGGCTACTATGGACCACACTGTGGATATTTTGAGAGTTATTGGTCATCTGAGAGAGATTGGTTATGCATGGAGGGGTGGAGATGAACTTCGTCGCTCCTTGTCAGCATCAATGCTGACCACAGTGGATACGATCAGTAGATCGAATGATGCTTTGTATAGCATAGCATCCTACAGCGAAACAAAAAGAAGAGAATATGTTGATGGTTTGAGTTACAATGAGATCAAGAAGCTCAAAATAACAAAAGAGCACATATATACACTATTTAGAGTGCATGTAACGGATGACATTCCAGAGAGCAACATACCACATATTTCGATTGAGTGGTGCATCTGTCAACCCATTAGATACCATTGGATGGATAGATGGTACATTTTTTTTTATATTCCCTCGCACAACAATAGAGAAGTATCGTTGTACTTCCTCCGGAAACTTTATGTAGAGTCTGTGATTATTGTGACATGTTGGGGTTCCAGGGAACTGGCAAGGGGATGCCCCAAAACCGACCCAATGCTAGGAATATAGGTGCCAATTGATAGATACCTCCACCTCATGCCTAGCTATTGAGGCCAGACATCCCTCTTGCACATGATATGGCTACCCAGACACAGGAGGCATTTCTTATGCTAGCTGAGTTGATTTCCTGGCACACCACAACTATTGATCAGGCATATCCTTCTTCCTCTAGTGGGGTACAACCGCCATATTCTGGTGGTAGAAGACCGTCTATTGGTGGGAATAGAACGACATCCCATGTGCCCCAGAGCGAGCCACAAGTGTGCGCAACGTGTGGTCATTCCTGTTATGGTCGTGGACCAACACATGGTACCTCTACAATGACTCGTGGTCAGGTAAGGACATTGTAAAAACTCTATTGTTGTTCAATTTAATTTTTCCATATTGTACACATATTAAAAGATTCTTAATATATGCAATTTTTACTCTTGCAAGAGCTTAATTCCTCTATGGGGGGTGGTAGTGCACCCGGTATGGTTGTATCCGAGGCTCAAACAACCAACACCGAGGTAATATTTCAATATGTGTCATTTTGTTAATACATGTGTTAGTCAATTAATTTGTTAAATGGTCTAATATTTACAATTTTTGAAGTTGCAAGAACCCCATTATGAACAAGATGCTGGAGACATTTATCTCAGTGAATTCCCCCCAGGTGGATTTTATGATTACCTTGGGAATGTAAGTACATGGTTAATGACTAAATATTATTCAAATTATTTAAATTCATTACCGTATACTCCTTTATAGATTGCTAGTATTTATAATTTTTAAACTTGCAGGTGCTCTCTGGATCTGCAGAGAGGAAAGAAATTGTTGCGGTCCCTCCCATGGGGGAGATATGTTCCAGGAAGAGGTAAGTATAATACAACATGTTAGTTTCTCAGTACATATTATTCCATCCATTCGTGTCCATCTCTAACTATGGTAACACTTTCTGACTGCAAACATCATCGCAAATCCCTACACCACCTCTTTGGTTTGGATCTCCCCGTAGTCAAAACGTAGATAAGTGTGTTGTCTACAGCAGACAACCCTCTTCCTTAAAAAGAGCGAGTGTCCATGGCGATGAACCTAATGACGGTAATGTACAGACTTCCAATGGCAGTTGCTGGTTAGCTTTGAATTCACTTCACAACTAGTTTTTCTTAATGGTATTTTCGCATGTTTATAGCATCAAGATGTATATTCATCTGTGCCAGACCTTAGCAGAGTTATTGACGTTGCATTCAGTGTTGCATCTACAATGGGGATAAGTCACACAGAGGTATCTACTTGAATATTTGTAATTGTATAGTTAATTTCTATTGTTTATGGACATGCATGATGTCTAACTATTTTAGCATTTGGTGAGTGTAGCCACACCCTAGTCCATTAGTGCACACGACCGAGGTTAACATTTAACCTAAGGCTCCTCTTGCTACTAAAGAATCCCAATCTCATACCCTTGAACAAATTTTTTTGGTGATATGTTCATTATTTACATAATTGGTTAGTACTTTCTCATTCATGTACATGTTGATAATTGTTGATATAATTGACATAGTTATTTTATTCGTAGAGAAGCATTACAGAGAGACTCTCTGCAAGGAAGAGGACACCAGAGGCATCTATACCTCGGATGGACGCAGTGATTGTTTGTTTTATGTACAGTTGAGTCTATTTTAAATTTTCAAACTTTGTTATTCTTGGACAGTATTAGTTCGGTTATTGATTAATAAATATTGTCCTTGATTTGCAGTCGCCAGAGATGCACAGTGGTTGTGGACAGAGGAAACATGCATCAAAGTCAAAAAAAACAAGAGAAAGTTAGAGTTTTGATGTGTTAGTCTAGGACAAATTTGTACTTTTCTGTACAAGAGGAAGTTAGAGTTTAGGGGCACAGTCTAGGACAAATGTACTTTTTTTTGCATGTACATCAATGATGTTTTTGATACATATACATTGACAGGCCATATAAGGGCCTTTTATTTTTTTATTATAACTTTCATGATATAAAAAATATTTCATATCAAGGCTCTTGAGATCTTCATGGTTCAGCCTTTTAAGTGTGATCATACATGTGTGGCCAAGAATGTTTCTATGTGTAATGTTGCCATTTTTTTATATATTTTACGATTTCATGGATATATTAGTTATAAATTTGAGAACAATGCACAATTACAATATTTCGTAATGACAACAATGTGCATTTAAATTGTTTTTTACCATGATCCAGTTGCATATACAATGTTAAATTGTATTCACAAAAATGAAACATACCTAACACACATAAGCACCCAACACACCTAAGAAACTGACCCAACTAAGTGGAATACAAAAGCACCTTACCCACATAACAACCTAACAAACATTTAAAGGATGCACGAAGTTGACACACCTAAGTGATGCACCTGTGTGGTCTACATAAATGAAATTGGTGTTTGGCATGATGTCTTTCATCTAACAAATATATGGGATACACATCAAACCTAAAAGTATCATAGTATAAGGTTGATTCAAAATAATGGTTATGATTCTTTATTGTTGTATCTCCTGCACATTATTTTATCATTTTGTTAATGCACATGGAATTTGATGAATCACCTCAAGGACCAACTTTGGAAGAGATGAAAATCACGTGTGATTTTATTATAGTTTAAATTAATTAGAGAAGTACTATTCTGAATCTTGTTTTATAAATTTATGTTTATGCATTGAAGTATATTTGTATACCTGTGTCAAATCTAAACTAACCCTGAACTTTAACAGTATACCCCAAAAATAATTACAAATGACTTGAATACTTTAAAAGACCATTCTCGAGTTGTTGATTAGTTGTACAATATCACTCATTGTAATTGTTCTACATGTTTCTAAAATTAAAGTGACGAACTTGAGTCCACAAGTTTGTATTTGATTGACTTGGACTTGAACACGGAGTTCTTATATCCAAGTATTGTATGGGAAAAGAGTATGAGCAACACCCTAGTGCTCTAGCTCGACCCTTTGCATGACGAATACCTTTGTGTTATGAATGTGAATAATAATGAATGTGATAAAACTCTTGTGTACATAATTGGCCCTATTATTTACATAGCGTTATTTTATAAATTTCTCTAAATTATATTTATTGTATGCTCTAGTGTAAAATTTACCCAGTAGTACAGTAAAACAGTTCGATTATAAGAGGAGTACTAGGAACAAAATATACTAATAAGGTAGCCTTCTTCTGTGTGCATCCAAAGTGTAACTCTTAGTCAAACATCGATATTCGAGCCATGATATCAATTCTATGTAACATTTAAGCCCACCTCCTACAGGCTTTCACGGACACTTGTTGAATCCCTACCCAAGTCATAGATTTCCAATCGTGCATCAAAACAAGGTTTTGGTGGGTCATGCAAGAGTTTTTAGGGAGGTTCCATTTGGGAACGCTAGCTACACGTTCACGGTCGAGGAATTTGCAACGTTGAACCCTATGTGCAAAAATTTCACATCCCATTACTGAACAAAACCCTAGTTTCAAAAATTGACCTAAAACATGATCCCTTATCCATGGAACCAGAGTATAGGGTCACCCCTAGCACTATCCTGATATCTTGAATCCAGCAGAGTCGACGGTTCATCAATCTAATCCATGGTCATCATTCTATGGCACGTTGAAGCCCACCTCCTACAAGCTTTTAGGGAGACCTGTTGAATCCCTACCCGTGGAATAGAATTCCAATCGTGCATCAAAACAGGGTTCTAGTGGGCCATGCAAGCGTGTTTAGGGAGGATCCATGTGTGAATGTTATCCACCCATTCACGGTCGAGGAATTTGAAAATTTTACGTATATGTGAAAAAATTTCACATTCCCTTACTCAGCAAAACCCTAGTTTCCAAAATTGACCTAAAAATGTATCCTTTGTCGATTGACCCAGAGTAGAAGGCCATATATATAACTATCTCGATGTCTAAAATCCAACAAATCGGGTGGTTCGTCAATCCTTGTCATTCTATGGCACGTTAAATCCCACCTCCTACAGGCTTTAAGGGACACATGTTGAATCCCTACCTGGGGCATAGAATTCCAACCGTGCATCAAAATGGGGTTTCGGTGGGTCATGCAAGCATGTTTATGGAGGTTCCATGTAGGGATGCTAGAAACATGTTCACAATCGAGGAATTTGTAAAGTTGACACCTATGTGCAAAAATTTCACATTCCCTTACTCAAGAAGACCCTAGTTTCCAAAATTGACCTAAAACATGATCCCTTGTCCATGGACCCAAAGTAGAGGGCCACCCATAGCACTATCTTGATGTCCTAAAGACAACTAATTCAATGTTTCATCGATCCGATCCATGGTCATCATTCTATGGCACATTAAAGCCCACCTCCTACAAGCTTTCAGGGACACCTGTTGAATCCCTACCTAGGGCATAGAATTCCAACTGTGCATCCAAATAGGTTTTTGGTGGGTCATGCAAGCGTGTTTATGGAGGTTCCATATGAAAATTCTAGCCACATGTTCATGGTCGAGGAATTTTCAAAGTTTACCCCTATGTACGAGGAATTTTCAAAGTTTACCCCTATGTGCAAAAATTTCACATTCCCTTACTAAGCAAAACCCTAGTTTCCAAAATTGACCTAAATATCCCTTGTCCATGGACCCAGAGTAGAGGGACACCCATAGAATTATCCTAATGTTTTGAATTCAATGGAGTCGACAGTTCATCAATCCGAGCCACAGTCATCATTTTATAGCACCTTGAATCCCACCTCATACAGGCTTTCAGGGACAATTGTTGAATCCCTACCCGGGGAATATAATTCCAACTATGCATTGAAATGGGGTTTTGGTGGGTCATGCAAGCGTGTTTATGGAATCTATAGGTTCCATGTGTGAACTCTAGCCACACATTCACGGTTGAGGAATTTGCAAAGTTGCCCCTATATGCAAAAATTTCACATTCCCTTACAGAGCAAAACCCTAGTTTCCAAAATTAACCTAAAACAATATCCTTTGTCCATTGACCCAAAGTAGAAGGCCACCCCTAGCACTATCTCGATGTGCTGAATCCAATGAAGTTGACGGTTCATCGATCTGAGCTAGAGTCATCATTCTATGGCACGTTGAATCCCACCTCCTACAGGATTTCATGGACAGATGCTGAATCCCTACCTGGGGCATATAATTCCAACCTTGCATCAAAATGGGGTTCTGGTGGGTCATGCAATCATGTTTATGGAAGTTCCATGTAGAAATTCTAATGTGCAAAAATTTCACATTCCCTTACTAAGCAAAACCCTAGCTTCCAAAATTGACCTAAACCAAGATCCCTTGTCCATGGACCGAGAGTAGAGGGCCACCCTAGCACTACCCCAATTTCCTAAATACAATGGATTCTATGGTTCATCGATCCAATCCATGGTCATCATTATACGGCACGTTAAATCCCACCTCCTACAGGCTTTTAGGGACACCTGTTGAATCCCTACTTGAGGCATAGAATTCCAACCGTGCATCAAAACACATTTCTAGTGGATCATGCAAGAATTTTTATGGATTTTCTATGTGAAAATTCTACCCACACGTTCACGATCAAGGAATTTGCAAATTTTACCCCTATGTGCAAAAATTTCACATTCCCTTACTAAGCAAAACCCTAGTTTCCAAAATTGGCCTAAAACAGGATTCCTTGTCCATGGACCCAGAGTAGAGGGCCACCCATAGCATTATCCCAATTTCATGAATCCAATGGAGTCTACGGTTCATTGATCCAATCCGCAGTCATCATTCTATGGCATGTTGAAGCCCACCTCCTACAGGCTTTCACTGACACCTGTTGAATCCCTACCCGGGGCATAGAATTCCAACCGTGCATCAAAATGGGGTTACAGTGGGTCATGCAAGCATGTTTAAGGAGGTTCTATGTGGGAACACTAGCAACACATTCACGGTCAAGGAATTTGTAAATTTGACGCTTATGTGCAAAAATTTCACATTCCCTTACTAAGAAAAACCATAGTTTCCAAAACTAACCTAAAACAGTATTTGTTTTTCATTGACCCAGAGTAGAAGGCCACTAAAAAAACTATCTCGATGTCTTGAATCCAATGAATTCAATGGTTCGTCGATCTGAGCTATGGTCATCATTCTATAGCACCTTAAAGCCCACCTCCTACATGCTTTCAAGGACACCTATTGAATCCTTACCCGGGACATAGAATTCCAACCGTGCATCAAAATGGGGTTCTAGTGGATCATGCAAGCATGTTTATGGATTTTATGTGTAGCAACACTAGCCACATGTTCACGATCAAGGAATTTGCAAAGTTGACGTCTATGTGCAAAAATTTCACATTCCCTTACTGAGAAAAACCCTAGTTTCCAAAATTGACCTAAAATAGGATCCCGTGTCCATGGACCCAGAGTAGAGAACCACCCCTAGAACTATCATGATGTCCTAAATCCAACGGACTCGATGGTTCATTGATCTGAGGTACGATCATCATTCTATGGCACTCTAAATCCCACCTCCTACAAAATTTTAGGGATACCTGTTGAATACCTACTTGGAGCATAGAATTCCAACCGTGCATCAAAATAAGTTTATGGTGGGTCATGCAAGATTTTTTATGGAGGTTCCATGTCCAAACTCTAGCCACACATTCACATTCGAGGAATTTGCAAAGTTTACCCCTATGTGCAAAATTTTCACATTCCCTTACTAAGCAAAACCCTAGTTTCCAAAATTGACCTAAAACATTATCCCTTTTCCATGGACCCAGAGTAGAGGGCCACCCATAGAATTATCCCAATGTCCTGAATCCAATGGAGTTGACGGTTCATCAATCCGAGCCACGGTCATCATTCTATGGCACGTTGAAGCCCACCTCCTACACGCTCTCAGGGACACCTGTTGAATCCCTACCCAAGGCATAGAATTCCAACTGTGCATCAAAAAGGGGTTTTGGTGGGTCATGAAAGAGTGCTTAGGGAGATTCCATGTGTGAATGCTAACCACACATTCATAGTCGAGGAATTTGCAAAGTTGCCCCTATGTGCAAAAAATTCACATTCCCTTATTGAGCCAAACCCTAGTTTCCAAAATTGACCTAAAACATGATCCCTTATCCATGGATCTAGAGGAGATGGACACCCCTAGCACTATATCAATGTCTTGAATCCAACAGAGTCAGCGTTTCTATTATTCGAGCCACGATCATCATTCTATAACACGTTGAATCCCACCTCCGACAGGATTTCAATGACACCTGTTAAATCCCTACCCAAGGCATAGAATTCCAAGCATGCATCAAAATGGGGGTGTGGTGGGTCATGCAAGCATGTTTAGGGAGGTTCCATGTGCTAACACTATCCGCACATTCATAGTCAAGGAATTTGCAAATTTTACCCCTAAGTGTAAAAATTTCACATTCACTTAGTGAGCAAAACCCTAGTTTCCAAAATTGACCTAAAACAGGATCCCTTATCCATGGACCCAGAGTGGAGGGTCGCGCTTAGAACAACACCGATATCCTGAATCCATCAGAGTTGACAATTCATCGATCCACAGTCATCATTATATGGAATGTTGAAGCCCACCTCCTACAAGCTTTCAAGGACACATGTTGAATCCCTACTTGGAGCATAGAATTCCTACCTCTCAATTGATGTGATTATCATCATTCTTATGATTTCAAACTCCTTTTATTAAAAGACCAGTGGTCTCCTTCATTCTAAGGTTCGAATGTTTGATATGAGATATTGTTCAATGGTGACATCGAATAAATGGTACTAGTGATCTATAGATGACAGTTAGTGGCTACAAACTATGCTTTCTAGGATTTTGAACACAAATTAGGATTTCTACGGTTTAGAATTCAAACTAGGGTTTATGGTACAAACTAGGCTTACTAGGATTGGCTCTTGATGTGGTATGTCATGTAATGGATGTTATCAATGTAGTATGTAGTATGCTCTTGATTTAGTATGTATTATGTCAGTAATGGATGCTCTTGATGTGGTATGTCATGTGGATACTTCTCTTTTGCTTCATTTTACAATGTTAAAAATTACTCTACATCATAGGCTACAATTAGTATGGCTCACTAACACAAGGGGCTATAGTACCTCACCTTTAGTGGATCACGAATTTGACAAAAACTAGTTTCTAGGCTACAAACTAGGGTTTCTATGGTTTAGAATTCAAACTAGGGTTACTAGTATTGGCTATAGGTTTTGTAAGCTAGGATTGGCCAAGGTTATTAGGTTAGGATCACCTTTCATCTCAATTGATACGAGATATTGGTCAATGGTCGCATCGAATAAATGGTACTAGTGATCTATATATGATAGTTAGTGGCTACAAACTACGTTTTCTAGGATTTTGAACACAAACTAGGATTTCTAGGGTTTAGAATTCAAACTAGGTTTTACGGTAGAAACTAGGGTTACTAGGATTGGCTCTTGATGTAGTATGTCATGTAATGGCTTCTACCGATGTAGTATGTAGTATGTAGTATTCTCTTGATGTAGTATGTAGTATATTAGTAATGGATTCTCTTGATGTGGTATGTCATGTAGATACTTCTCGTTTGCTTCATTTTACAATGTTAAAGATTACTCTACATCATAGGCTGCAATTAGTATGGTTCACTAACACAAGGGGCTATAGTACCTCACCTTCAGTGGATCACGAAGTTGACACAAACTAGTCTCTAGGCTACAAACTAGGGGTTTCTATGGTTTAGAATTCAAACTAAGGTTTACAGTGCAAACTAGGGTTACTGAGATTGGCTATAGGGTTTGTAAGCTAGGATTGGGCAGGGTTATTAGGCTAGGATTACCTTTCATCTCAATTGATACGAGATATTGGTCAATGGTGACATCGAATAAATGGTACTAGTGATCTATAGATGATAGTTAGTGGCTACAAACTATGTTTTCTGGGATTTTGAACACAAAGTAGGAATTATAGGGTTTAGAATTCAAACTAGGTTTTACGGTACAAACTAGGGTTATTAGGATTGACTCTTGATGTAGTATGTCATGTAATGGATGTTATCGATGTAGTATGTAGTATGTAGTATGCTCTTTATGTGGTATGTAGTATGTCAGTTTTGGATGCTCTTGATGTGGTATGTCATGTGGATACTTCTATTTTGCTTCATTTTACAATGTTAAAAAATACTCTACATGATAGGCTGCAATTAGTATGGTTCACTAATACAAGGGGCTATAGTACCTCACCTTCAATGGATCACGAAGTTGACACTAACTACATCCCATTTCCATTATTGTATCTTTAAAGGTTGTAACAAACTTGTAGGGTGTCTATGTTCAAACTTTACTTTCTAACATTCTAAGCATTTATCTATGTAATCTGCAATTTCCTTTTTCATTCCTAGCGAGTAATAATACTTCTTAGTAGTTGATACTGTCTTTTGATAACCATAGTGACTTTCATACATTACTTCATGTATTTCTCTTAAAACCAATTTCTTTATGTTTTCTGAGTTAGGAATGTAGATCATGTTCTTATACTTAAGTCTTCCATCTTCCAACTTATAGTGTTCAAACTTATGTGGTGTTCTTTGTTGCTGCAAACTTGCTTTTACCTGTTGAAAGAATTCATCTATATTGTTTTCCTCTTTTATTCTATCATTTAAATCTAAAGTTATAGTATTGATAGCTACGTGCATCACATGCATTTTCCTACTTAGTGCATCTACCACTTTAATTTATTTTCCTTTTATATTTTTAATGTCAAAATTGTATTCACATAGTAGTTCCATCCAATTTCTTTGCATTGAATTTATATTAGGTTGTTCGAACAAGTATTTTAGTCTGTGGTGATCAATTCTTAATTCAAATTTATTTCTCATTAATTAGTGTCTCCATATCTTTAAAGAATGTACTACTGCTACTTATTCCAACTCATGTGTAGAATAATTTTGTTAGTGCTCCCTTAACTTCCTAGACACATAATAAATAACATATCCATTACAAGTTAACACACCACCTATACCCTACAGACATGCATTTGTACATACCACAAATTTTTCATCTAGATTCACAATTTTCAAAACCGATGCACTAGTAAGCATCTCTTTAAACTTCTAAGAACGTGTTTCACATTTAATGTTTAATCAAACTTTATACCTTTATTTTGTAAAGAATTTATCAGATGTGCAATATTTGAAAATCCTTCTATAAACTTGCGATAGTAACCTTCTAATCCCATCAAAGATATAACTTCTGATACATTCTTATTTATTGGCCAATTCATAATTGCTTCTATATTTTTGGGTTCAAATGAGATTACTTCTTCTGATATAGTGTGTCCTAAGTAGTGAATCTTGTTCTAATAAAAAGAGAACTTACTTAACTTAGCATAAAGTTGATTCTCTTTGAATACCTACATAACTAGTCTCAAGTGTTCTTTGCGTTCTTTCTTTGTCTTAGAGTAAACTAGTATTTCATCCAAGAAAACAATCACAAAGTTATCCAAATATTTTCAAAAAATCCTATTCATCAAGCACATAAAAGTAGTTGGTGCATTCGTTAAACCAAATGGGACAACTATAAACTCATAATGACCATATCTTGTTCTAAAAGTTGTATTATTGGTGTCCTCTTCCTTAATTCCGACTTGATTATAACCCGGCCTGATATCTATCTTTAAAAACTTTGTAGCACCCGTTAACTGATCAAATAATTCATAGATTATCAGTAAAGGATATTTTTTCTTGATAGTTTCTTTATTTAACTGCGTGTAATCTATGCAAAGTATTAAGGTACCATCTTTATTTCTTAGAAACAAAACCAGTGCTCTCCAAGGTGAAACACTAGGAATGATATAACCTTTCTTTAATAATTCCTCTAACTACATATATAACTCTTTCAATTCAGGTGTACTCATCCTATAAGGGACTTTAGATGAAGGAACTATGTCAAGCACTAAATCAATAGTAAATTCTATATCTCTTCTAGGAGGTATTATGGGTATCTCTTGAAATACATCTACAAATTCTTGTAATACCAATTAGTCCTGTAACTAAGGTTCATTTTCCATAGATTCTTCTAGGTGTGCTACATAAATATGAAACCCTTTTCTAAAACACTTCTTTAACTGTAAGGTTGTAACATTTCTTAAATGTATCGGTCTATGTATTCATTTAACTGTTACTTTGTTTCCTTCCTTATCTAGACATGTGTAATTCTTATTATAAGAACCCAAGATATATTGGTGTGTATTCATCTAGTCCGTACCAATCAAAACATCATAAGAGCTTAAGGGGATAACATTCAAAGATGCTAAAGTATTTAAACCATTAATTTCCAAAGGACATTGTCTTACTATTTTTGTGACTTTTTTTTAGTTCCAGTTGCTAAGTGTACAAGGAATTCTACCTCAAGGTTACTTTTCTTAAGAGAACAATTCAAAACTACACTAGGTGCATCATAATTGTTACTAGCTCTTGAATAAATTGAAATATATACAGTTTTATTACCAACCTTACCTTCCACTTCTATCATGTGAGAGTGATGATCTTCCTGCCTACCTTCCAAAGTTGCATAATTCCTTTGATTCTTACCAACATAACCTACTGTTGCTTCCTCAATGTTGTGAATGTTGTCTGCTTTTTTATGTGGATAATCCCTTGCATAGTGATTCTCATTACAATTCAGACATCTAACAGGAGGTCTCTTATCTGAATCTGGTCGCTTATGAAAATTACCACTTATGTTGACAAGAGGCTTGGTTCACGTATTTATTTGGTCTCATGTAACACTCTTCTTATACTTAAAGTTCTTATGTTCCATATTCTTATCCAACTTATAAAAATGTTTTTCCCTCCCTATTACTTCTTTAAGGGTCTTCGGCATATCATACTAAATCTTATCCCTGTAAAAAGTTAGCATTCCACTTCGAAATATTTGAATCTTAACTTTATCATCTTTTATATAGTCTACATAAGTTAACATTTCAATAAATCTCTTCTCGTATGCATCCATAGTTAAATTTCCCAACTTAATTTCAAAGAATTCTTCCATCTTATTATCATAGTATTTATGTGAAAGGTATTCTTATTGAAAATAGTTTTAAAAAATTTTCCAAGTGATATTTTCTTCATCAATATATTCCACTTTCACCAAATTTTCCCACCAAAGAGAGTTTCTTCCCTATAAATTATATATATATATATATNGTTTAACTTCACCATCAAAGGTTGCGGGTTTAATATTTTGTTAATTCTCCCATCAACTGATCATGTTCATACCTTCTCCTTCTACTATTACGGTCATCTGAAAATCTACATGGACTAGTCTCAAGAATTCTAGATCTTTTTCTCAAGGGAGGTGTAGGGTAACTTTGTAGTGGAAAGTCCATCGTAGAGTAAGTTTTCCTACTTTTCCTTTCTTTCTTGTCCTAGGTAGTCTTTAAGGATCTTATTTCTTCATGATAGTTTCTTGAAGGTGAGTGATCCTTTCATTACATTTCTTAACTGATTATTCCAATTCAAGGGATGAACTACTCCTCCCCCTTCCTACAAACTCCTCTTCAAGTCCATAAGGGGTTGTTTGTTTAACTTCCATCCTCTATTGTTTTTCTTTGTGGGGTCTTCCTAGGATAAATTATTTACTGTGAACTGCAACATGTTCATTTTAATTTTTTTAACTTTCCATTATTAGATTTATTATTTTCTCAAAAAATAATTAATTTTCTAGTTAAGAAGAAACAAATCATATTATACTAGTCTTCAGTTTTTGAAATAAATAACTAAGCAAAATGCATAAAATGATATGATTATTTTCAAACATATTCCAAATATTTTTTTCATCTTTAACAAATATAGAAACATTTTCATAATTTACTTTCATATCGGTAACATTTAACTTGTATTCAAGCAAACAAATTTAAAGCAACCAATAGCCCCAACAATAGCAAAGTTGCAACCATGGCTCTGATACCACCTGTAATGTCTCCTAGGGATATAAACAGGTCTCAGGGACATATCATTAGATCTTTAAGGATAATTATATAATTTTATCATAGTGGATTAGTCTAACAAATATTTAATTTCATTTTTCGTGATTTAATTTCGACAAAATCCCTTTAATTACCAATAAATTAAAATAAATTCAATAACTATTCCAAAAAATGATCCAAGGGATGGGAATGTTTCTTAACATCATGAAACTTCAATCCAATCCATCTCATTGGTCAAACCATCTATAAAGGCTAATTGTTCTTATTCATAGTTAACTAGTTATTAAGGTGTTAATTACAACACTTAACAACACTTAGTGCGCAAATGACGACGCTTATCACAAATCCATTTGTTTAACAAATAACCATCGATTATGAATCCCAATGGATTAATATCATCTAATTACATGTAAATAATTCATAATTACCAAAATTAAAATAATTAATCATAGTAATTATGAAAGATAGTCCATAAGACTAGTTAACTAGTTTTCCAATATAAGCAGTTAGTCTTGCGCGAAATCAACTTGTAACCATTCCATTAAACCCAAAATAAATCCTTCATACATTAACAACGTATTTAAGAGTTCACCTATAACCAAAATCTTTATTTGCAAATCATTGCAATCACGCATAAGCTGATAATTTCCATCAATTCCAATGAAACTAGTTAGCATTCACCTCAAGGAGTTGAGTTTAAATAACTAAACCAAAATTCAATGCATATGTAAGTAAAGGATAACACCTGGTAATTATCCACCTACAACACAATAACATTTTATTAATATAGCACATGCCTATATCATTCCATTTTTACGAAAACACAGATTTCAACCCACAACTAGTTAACAATTTTCACCGCAATGTACCTAGTTTCCAATTTAACTTTCCAAATTCCAAATAAAGATAAATATATGAATTATATAAATCATGGAAATAATATCAAGGGTAACCTACAGTAATGGTTTGTATCTTTGTTCCCATATACATTCCATTAAATAACTCACAAAACTAGCCAATTCTACTCATCTGAATTGACTAGTAATTATAGGAATCGCTGGAATAATTAAATCCACATCTCATAGAATCGTTAAAAACATATTCCAAATATAAATAAAATGTTTATAATTCATAACATAGGTATATATAATTTTAAATCTTCTTCAAACACTTCATATGAAAAGTCGCAAATCTACTCAAAACAATTCCATTGAAGGAGATAGAAATTGGAATTTGATCTAGAATTTTGGAAGACATTTTTCAAACACTATCAAGAATATTTACCCTCTCATTATCACAAATATTTAAAGTGTATTTATCATACATAAACATAAAAATAAAATTCACTGAATTTTACAAACACTTCATGTGCGAAGTCTCCAAACTATACAAAACAATCCAATCGAAGAACTAGTTTTTGAATTAAAGATAATAGCATCAAAGAGAAATGTCTTAAGCCATTCCAAGGATATTGTACCATCCAAATACAAATTATATAATTAAAAAGGGCAGAAATATCATTTCTGTAGCAGATGTTCCAAATAATCATTTCCTCAAACAATTTGTCCACAAAATCCCAAAAACTAGTTTATGATTCCTTCAGAAAATTTACTTGCATAAATAGATTGATTTCCATGAGAAATATCTCATACGTTTCATCAAAAATTTCATGTGAATCCATAAATGAATCACATTAGATCCAAATAAATTAAATAAACATGATATAAAGCACTTATCTTTTCCAAGTTAGCAACCGTAATCGACCGTCCCATGCCCAACCCAACCATAGACACAATGCAAGCTAAAACTCAATTTGCAGTGGTCACCCCTGAGACAAAACCATGATTGCACAAGAAAGGGTGCACTAAACCAAAAATTATCTCAATAAATTAGTCCAACCACAACCCCATGGCAAGTATGACCTCTACTTCCACTCCAGGGAAATTCCAATGGCTTTAGGACAACAATCCAACCACAACCCAATGGAAAGTACCACTTCTAATCAAGGGAAATCGCAGTGGCTCCAGGACAAATACCAGTGGATCTATAGTAATTCAGCTTAGGCACATGCTCAATAAGGATCTCATACCAAGAGCAGAAAAATAAAAACAAAAGTGCCAAACACAAACACAAGAGAAAAAGCATGAACCAACACAAAAGTGTGACTTTTTATTTCCCCTGAACATAAGCAAATTGAATTCCTTCATGAGCAATTCGAATTGGGAGACAGAGGGATACAAGCATGAGAATTACATTCCAAAAATATCAAATAGGAGTTAGACATCAAGTGGGTACACCAAGATGCACACTAATCCAACTCATGAGGGCAAACTAGGTGAGAGAGGGACTTCGATCCTCAAATAAAAATTAATCTCAAGGTAAATAAAACCGAGTAACATAATACATGAGGGTACATAACCAACAGATCCCATCGACTACATAACAAGGGTATATAACATTAACATAAGATTAACACACATATTTAAACACTTTTCCACAACCCATTGCTCATAACATCATGGTTCCTCATACTCTCTTTTGCGACAGCGATCATCGTGTTGTTTCTTATTTTATTAATTATTTTATAAGTTTAACATAATAAAAAATAATGATAATGTGCAAACCATAGTCTAGGAACCTTGTGCCACTATTTCCAGCATAACAACAATAATAATATGTCTAGGGGTTAAACCAGAGGTTATTACAAGTATTATGTTAAAACTTAGAAAGGTAGATATGTTTATATGAAACTCGGTATAAATATCCACAAATTGGTTTATAGAACAAGTTGCACACATATTTCTTCAAATTATTGTGTTGCACACTAATGGAAAAATCAAAGATAAATAAAATAAAATAGTGTTTTCCTCGTGATGATGAGTGGAAAAATGTCCCTTGTTGATACATGAAACATTCACCTGAAACTCACAACAATAAAATTTGATTACTTAGTGCTATACCAAAAATCAAAATCTCTTCAATGGCAACTAGCATTCTATCATAAGGAGGCAAGTGTTGTCATGTGAGATTAAAATGATAACATTTGTTATATATATATACAATTCTAAGAATGCAATGATTGTCTTCTTTGATCCGATGAAATTGTTTTTATTTTACCTTATCTACATTTAAGTTTGTAGTTACTAGCTTTTCCAAATTATAGTATCTTGTTTGGTAAATGGTATATAATTATGCATCAAACAATTTCTCTTTGCTCTTGTTTTATTTCATATTTAAAATTGTTTTTTTCTCTAAGTATTTTTTGTCAATTTCTCCACAAACCAAGGACAAATCAAATGCCTATTCCCACTGTATATCTACAGAAAACTTGATTTGTCATCTCTATTATTTATTCTTGGCTAGCATCACTAGTCCTAAAGTGATTTTATTTTGCAAATACTTGGCAAATAAAAATAAGTTAAGATAACCTAAACAAAATTCCAAGTGGATCAATGACTTATGAACTTCTACAATTCACATTGTTCCACTTTTGCCTGAATTTAAAGATTAAACACTCCAATCTCTTTACCTTGTAACTTCATCCTTTTTTCACATTCATGGATAACTACTAGTTAATAATTAATTGTATGCCTTAAACTATTTGACTTCTAAAGTTTCTCTTGCAACCACTCTATGACCATGTGTACTAGAATTGGTTGGTTCATCTAGTGCTTCACTAATTTATATCCCATCTATAATCCATGATGTTGGTCAAAAATTTCTTATTGGATGTCATCCTTATGTTCATTATTGTTCGTATTCATACTTGCTAGAGGATATTAAATCGCTAAGTAACCATGTAGTTAATTTGTTTGAATGTTCTGATGTCCTTTTGAAAATGCCTCTTAACCTAAGGGTTCACATTGGTTATGTGTTATATTGTAAGTTATCATTTTGAATATAGCTCTCAACTCAAAGTTTTATGTGGGTTGTTTTTATTTTTTTTTGTGAAATACATTTCCTAAGGAAACTCATATGGCTCTTCCCCTCATTATAAAGATGATACCCATAATAAACTAAATTGTATAGGAGGCTTTGTCAAAAATATGCATATTTAAGAGCTCACCATATCATGTATGAGAGTTGACCCTGGATAAGGAAGATAACGCTCCTCCTCTAAATTGTCGACACTAAACCTAATTGAGAAAAAAATTACATAGGTTTACAAGATTAAACAAAACCTAGATTTTTTATAAGATATATTTGATAATATAAGTGTACTAAAACAATAAACTTACAAAACATGAGTACTATGTATTTCCTACCAAAACTAGGATAATCAATTAAATCCTCATACTAGATCACTTGCTTCAAGTTTTATGACCAAAAACTAAAAAAATAACTATTGCCTTAATTGAGAAACCAAGAATTTTTTAACAAACATTTCACATAATAGTACTATTATCTTCCTAATCGGATTTTGGACCTTCCTCCTAAACAACTTTCGGATCTTTATTTGATCGAATTTCAAACTCCATCCAATGGGATTTCAGGACTTTCTCCGATGGGATTTTGGAACTTCCCTCAATGAGATTTTGAATCTTCCCATGATGAGCTTTAGAACCTTCCTCTAATGGTCTTTCATACTTTACTCCAATGGGATTTTAGATTCTCCTTCTATGCTCTTTAGAAATTCCCTCAATGAGATTTTGTAGTTTCCTCTAATGGTCTTTGTACCTTCTCCCAATGGGCTTTCAGACAGTACCCCAATGGGATTTTGAACCTTCCCCCAATGGGATTTCATACATTCCCCTATTTTTATTTTGGACCTTCCCCAAATGGGCTATCATACATCCCCCTAATGGGATTCAAAATTTCCTCCAATGACCCTTCGGACCATCTCTCGATGAGATTTCGAGCCTTCCCCTGATGGGATTTCATATCTTCCTTCCATGGGATTTTGAACCTTCCCTCAATGGGATTTTGAACCTTCATTCGATATGCTCTTGTACTTTCTCCCAAAGTTATTTTTGGCCATTATTCTGTTGTGATTTCAGACTTGACTCTTATAATATTTGGTTGTAAAATATTGTAAGTTCTCTCTAACCATATCTAGTTGTAAACTCTTATAAGTTGTCCTTATATGCTATGTTTTGACACTCTTTCTTAAGAGGGATTTTTAATATCATCCCATTGTTATATGACTTGAGTTATTTTCTAGTTGATTGCTTTGTTGGCTAGATAGTCTATGAACTTGTTGACTCTATACGCACATGAGAGGGGAGAATGGTGGAAATATCTGGCATAAGGGATACCAACTAATGTAAAACATCTTCCCATTATGAACTTGTTGACTCTCTACGCACATGAGAGTGGAGAATGGTGGAAATATTTGGCATAAGGGATACCAAGTACTGTAAAACATCTTCCCATTTCCAGTTATTGGCAATAAGATGCATTAGAGTATCGTTAAGTAATTTCTTTAGTAGGTGTATGATAATTTGGGAGTCTTATTTCGCTACTAGTTTGTGTAGATGTAGGGATATGGTTGATTCAATACCTTGAAGAATCCCCATAAATTATGCAACTTTTTTCAATTCTCATCCAAAGCAACCATGTAGGATTGTTTAGATACCTCCTTTGTCATCCTTGATTACACCCCCATAATATTCTAGCCCTGAGTTTCCCTTTCAGGCGTCGTTGAAGTTGAGTTTCAGAAATCATTTAAGAGGGGGAAACCATTGATATGGGCTAGAAATTTTGGACAAACCTATAGTAATAGAAGTAGAATGTGAATGGAATTGTAAGGACCAATTCCTGAAGATGAGAAGTTCCTCGGTGCTGAGTTTTCTATCTTGTTAAGTCCAGGTGTTGATATTTATGGTTTCAATTAAGTCATCCATGATCCTTTCCCATATAAGATTGGATCTCATGCCATTTCTTGGAATAAGCATCGATTTCTTTCTTTCCAAATTTCTCAGATGAGAAAGCAAGGGAATAATTGGCATATCCCATTGAGAATGGGATTAGTATATGGATATTGAATCCAATTTTCTGGAGTCCTTCCAATATCTCTTTTCCTTCAGTTGGTTCTATGAAAACTGGTGGTGCCTCTGTCCCATAAGGCATTTGTGTATTCTCATTTATATAGCATGTGATCTATGGTTTCCATATATATTTGACAAAGGTTGTAGAATGATGGGCCTTTAAATATTTTTTCTATCGTGTTTTCCCAGGAAATGATTTTTTTTCTTAGATATGAACCATGAAAACATAGCCACTTTGGGATAGTGATTAGCTTTTTTTTTCTTGATCCATATATGCTCTTGGTGCAAGTCTTGGAAATCGACTTTAAGGTAATAGGCTTCCTTAATTGAGAAGTTCTCGCTTAACTTATAGCCCCATCAGAGTTTGTCCTGTCCATGATTGATTTTTATTTTCCTTTGTTGTAATTCTTCTTGCTTTTCCAATTATTTGGAGCTCCTTCTAACTAATGTGAAGGATGAATCCAGACCCGATACCCTTTCCCATTTTCAATTATTTACTAGAAGTTTTGTATCTTTGTCATATTGATTTATCCATGGAATTGTTGAGTGATAAGCATGGGGTGTGTTTATACTATTTTTGGGAGCTACAACCATGAATATTCCTAAATTAGAGCTTTATTATCATCTTTTACCTCCCATAAACGATGGTTTTGAACAAGACTTTGATTACTCTAGGTTGCATTCTATATTAAGGATCCCTTTATGTCACCATCCAATCTAATGAGTTTTGATGTTTTGATCATTGGCATATTTGATTTTCCATAATATTTCCCAGGAATCCTAGATATGGGTTACCCATCACCACCAAATTTTATCAATTTGAATGTTATTACTTATCTTCAGATCCCTTAGGCCAGGCCCATATGATAATTTGGGTAAGAAGATTTTTTCCCAACTAACTAGGGCTCATTTCTTATGAGTTATGGAACTACCCCTTAAGAAGTTTCTTTGCAAGTTATGCATGTATTTTAGGATGTATTTTGGGGATGTTAAGACAGAGAAGAGATATATAGGCATAGATTGAAGGACAAATTTAAGTAAGACCAGTCTACTAGTTGTGTTGAAAGAGTGGAAAGTCCAACAGGAAAGTTACTTTTCAAGGTTGGGTAGGAGTTATTTCTAAGATATTTTTTTATTATAGATTCGGTGAGGGGTGCCCCTAAGTACTTGGATGGAAGATAGATGTCATTGATCTCGAGAATTCTAAATATTTTCCTTTGGACCATTGGCAAAGTGTTGAAGAAATAAATCTAGGATTTGACTTCATTGATAGTTGTTCTCAAAGCTTCCATGAAATCCTAAAGAATTAGATTTAGATATTTGGATTCCTTAGCAGAGGATTAACCCATTAAAAAGTTGTCGTCCACAAACTATTGGTGGGTATGTTTCAGAGCTAATTCTTAGAAACTTGGACCATTAATTTTCCTAGAGCATAAGGTTGCATGGATGTGGTGGCTTAAGCCCTCTACCATTAGGATAAAAAGGAGAGGGGAAAGAGGATCTCCCTGCCTAATGCCTCTAGAATTTTTAAAGGTGGATGGAGGTACTCTATTTACAAGGATAGAGAAGAAAATAAATGAGGTAAGGGACATTATCCACTGGGTCCATCTACTATTGAATTTGAAGGCTATCAATATTTCATTAATGTATTGCTAGATAAGTTTGTCGAAAGGTTTCGACATGTCACGTTTAATCAAATTTCCTTTTTTTGAGGTATTGAGTGAGTGTGCCACTTCATGAGATAATATAATACCATCCATAATTTTCCTTCCCTCCACATATCTAGATTGCTATCTTGAGATGAGCTTAGGTGGAATGGGTTTTAAGTGATTCGCTGTGACTTTTGTGATTACTTTATAGATGACATTGGATATAGAAATATGTTTGTACTTACTTGGATCCATTTCTTGACAGTATTTGGGGATGAGAGATAAGAACATTGAGTTTAAGGATGGAAGCACTATTGTGTTGCTTTGGGAGTCCTTCACTAGTTCTAGGATTTCGTCCTCTACTAGGTACCAACAATTGTGGAAAAATTAGTTGTAAATCCATTTTGACCTAGTCACTTACCAATTTCCATTTTCCTGATGGCCTCCTCCAGTTCTATTTCTTATATGGATCAAATTAAACTCTCATTTGGTTCTTGAGAGACTTGTTTAGGGATTTTTTTCTTATTTCGTCTATTGTTTCTTTTATGTCATGTACCAGTTCTGAAAGGAGACCTTTGTAAGATGTAACCATGTCTTTTTTTATGTTAGCGTGTGTGATCAAGTTTTCCCCTCTTTCATTGATTAATGATGTGACCTTCTTGGATTGATTACGTTGAAGCATTGACGATGGAAGAATTTTCTATCATTTTCTCCCTCTTTCAGCCATTGAACCCGATATTTTTGATGCCATAATGTTACTTCTTGTATATGCATGTCATCAATTTGAATTTCAAGGTTGGCTTATTCCTCCTTTAGAGATGGAGTGTGGCCTACCTGAATCATTTGAGTTTGAAATTTTTCCATATTGGCATGCAACTCTTTTTTATCCTGTAAAATATTACCAACTTTGTTCTTGTTCCATTGTTTGAGCTTCATCTTAAGATGCTTTAGTTTTTGTTGAAAACAATACATCAAGTGTCCCTTAATGTTATCAAGCTTTTTCCACCACTATTAAAGATTGTCCTTAAATGTCGGTGGTATGTATTTGTTGTACATATCCCGTACCAAGTGAGGCTTATGGCTAGTGGTATAAACCCATAACTCTGATAATTGTGACCTCTAGGTTTTTCCCATTGAGTAAGGTAGCCTCTAAAGCTAAGAATTTGTCTAGTCTGGAAGCTATCTGATGAGATCCACCCCTTCTATTGTTCCATGTGAAGAGACCATTATTGGCTTCCAGGTCCACTAGCTAAAGGTTTTGGATAGTTTATTGAAAGGCTTCATTGTCCCTTCCCAACCTTCTTTGCCGCCCCCCGCCCCTTTTCAAGCAAGGAGGTAATCATATTATAATCTCCTCCCACGGTCTAGAAAACCTCTACATCCTATTGTGCCATCTAGGTAAGGGAGTCGAGGAATTGTAGCTTGTCACTTGTGAGGAATGTTTTGTGGCCCATAGACATTTGTAATAGTACCTTTGATATTCGATCTGATAATGTGAATTTTTTTTGAGATGGAGTGATGTGTGGAGATGAACTCTTCTATCTATATTTCTTCGAGGTTCCATAATATTGTTAGGCCTCTTATGGCACCTTTGGCATCTAATGACATATGGTGAAATATTTTCCATATCTGTTTGTCCAAATTTTCCATTTGCTCACTTTTGCATTTGGTTTCTTATAACATTAAAATATGAGGGTGTTCTTTCCTGATGTTATTTTTCAATAGTCGGTTCTTGAATTTTCCTCTTACCCCTCTTATGTTCTAGGAGATAACTTTGATTGAGGGTTGGGGGTATTTGAGTAGATCTCCATGATCTAGCCATATTTCCCTGAGTCTACTAGTTGTCCACCTACTTCTTCTAACCACTACTTATTGTTTTGTCTTCCATTTTCCCTAATTCTTTGAGGTTCTTCTTGTTTTCTTTAAGCTTAGTTATTCGAACTCCTAGAGGGGATTTGGTCATGGCTTAACAATGGCTTCCTTGAGAAGTTGGATTTGTTTGGTGGGGAATATTTTGCGGTCCTTTCTTTGGCATGCCTTTTCTATACTTTGCAAGTCCAGTTCTCCCAGATCTATGTCCTTTGATTCTTACATTGATGGTGTTGGATGCAGTCCCTTCAAGGAGGGTGACATGTAAATTTTGAGCATATAGATCTAGGCACATAAACAAGAGAGATATACTATGAAAATTAAATCAACAATCAACTAATCATGTAACAAATGATTTATCGTAGATCATTACACAAAAACTAGAACAGATAAGAAGGAAAGAATGATGTATTTCATTAACTGTAATGAATGGAGGTGAACACAATATATAGTAAGGAAATTTGAAGTAGGTCAATAAGTATTCAAATTGCTTATGCGGTTCTTGGAGACTAGCCAATCTTAACTAGAGCCAAGTACCCTTAGCTATCCATGCACACTCACCTAGGCTGAGTTTAATTAACCTTGTGAATCACTAAGCATTAGTTCTATCTAAAGAAGTGCATGCAAATCCCTAAATCTCTCTACTAGGATGTTATTGGTTGAATTGGAGTGCTAATGATAGTGAAGGGTCAGTTAGGACCTAGATTAGTAGATCACATCTAGTCCTTAAGTACCAACTGACTAAATACACCAAAAAACAAGGAGAAGTCCCTTAAATCTAGGAAACAAACTCATAGTTAACTCAGGTGAGCAATTTTGATGAGGTTTGGCCCACTAGAGTCATCAGGTCAAAGTCTAGGTAGGTAGGTACAGTGTTATTTTCTCTAATATAACTCCTCTGGAATGCCTTTTTCTCTTACGATATGCTTTGAGTTGGAGTTTATGGCATCTTGGTTTTTGGTTGCTTCAAAGCTTGGTGAAGTTGATAAATGGCCTTGATCTTCTTTATCCATGCCTTATAGAAAAATTTGTAGGGCTTCAAATCTGTTGTTGTTGACCTTTGTTCTAGGTGTATGCGCGAAAGTATTTTGCATGGCCTGTCATTTCCTATTCCGAACTTTGGTGTATATGTCTTCGTCCATTTCTTTTGTTTGGTTAGTTTGTCGAGTTGAAGCATTCAGAGGACACTCTCTAAAAATATACCAGTGTGTGTGATGTTTCCTGAATCAAAACATATTATGTTCGTAGTCTAGAGTCTGAGTCCATTCTATATCCATGTAACATAGAGAAATAGCTTTTGAAAGGGCTCCTGAAATATTCATGTATACCCAGATTCTGGTATAGGAGAGGTATAATGACCGATCTTTGTGACTTTTGATATCCCAATCCCCTCAAAGGTTTGTTCTGAGTATTCCCACAATATTCTTAGGGCAAGGAATATATCCTGATCTAGACGAGGGCATGCGAGAAATCCTCATTTTCCATGCTAAATGTCTAGTATTTCAAGTATAGTCATGTTGAGTTATCAAAATAATTGTCAAATATGTGATTTCTATCTTTCAAGTTGGAGAATATTATTGTGAAAAAACTCTTGGATCTAAGTTGGAGGTCATATTGGCCCTCAAGTTTCCATTTGTTGTTAATCCACCATTGCAATGCTCTCCCTCTTGGCCAAATGCCCATAAGATTTCCTTGTTATTGCATGATCTTTCATGAAATGTACTTTGGGATTGACATTTTGGGAGGTGATCTCATAGCTTTGTGTAGTTTGTGATTTCATAATGTTCAATGCACTTGATGGTTATCAATTTGCTTATTGTTCCTTGCATCTCAATGTGCTTAGAGATATTGAGTTAAGCTAAGGTTGGGTGGAGGTTCCCTCTCCTCCCATTCCTCCTTTCTTTTTCCTTAGGTGTGATTTTACATTCAGGCCTGAGCTTGTTAGCTAATTTATTTCCATGTTCGTTGGACGACGGTTTCCCCCTCTTGAGTACCCATAGGCGATTTCAATCAACTCAGAGATTGGGGTAAGAATAATAAAAACTATGAATAGTTTCATAGCTAAGGTTTTGCTAGGTTGTAGAGCTCTTTCTCATTCTAAGACATATTCCTAACAAAACCTACAATATCATACACAATGTCCAAAAAAATTTCGTTTGGAAAATACTTTTCACTTGTTAACCACTTCATGTATGGTATAGAAAAGAAGAGCTAGTAAATTTGAAGTAAATCAAACATCAACATTCATGATAGAACATCCAATCACGCCTTCATGTCATTGCTTGATATGTAAGAAACATTTAAGTACAAGAGTAGGGTAAAAGCAAGGATAGTTGTCAACTTCGAGTTGAAAGGGAAGTTGACGAAGACACCTACCATCATTATCCTATAATTTATCTCTAAGCAACCTTGGTTATCTCTAACATCCCATCAATCATATCGATGAAGTCTCTATTATTATCTCGGACTATGTAATGAGTTACATTTCAATTACAAATATATTTTATATTATATTCTATAAAACCTTTACAAATATATACTTTATTATATTCTATGAAACCTTTCACAAATCACTGTTATATCAGATTATAAATTTGAAATTTGTGCATTATTTTTCAAGAGAATAAAGGTAAACATTAATATAATTTATTTTTCAAGAGAATAAAGCAAAATATTACGATAATTTGAGTTTTATTGTAATGATAATTTTTAAATAATCTATATGACTACTTATTACGGATATGATTACTGAATTGAATTGATCTTTTTCACTTTACACAAGTGTTGCATCTACATTGACTCTCTTTTCAAACTTTTTTTACATTGTTTTCTTAACTAACTTTATTGTATCTTTGACCATATTTATTTTATTTTTTGAAATGTTGGTTCTAGTTTTTTATTTGCAAATTCAACTCCTTGTTTGCATTTGAGCGTTTCACATTCAATTTATGTGAGTTTTTTTTTTCATAAAAAAAGATCTTATATATATTATATATAAAAAAGGTATCACCAGAGATATACAAAATGACAACCGACAATACTTATCCATAACAGTAGACTTGCAACTACTAGTCAATAAAAGACCTGAAAACTGTCCAAATCCCCCTATTTTCCACAAAAACTTAGTCATCACCCATCAAGATTCCTACCATGGCTAATTATGTAATATCCGTTAACATAATATACCATAATTCAATTTATGTGAGTTAATGTTTAGTTGTTCTATTATTTAATTTTATTTAATTTTCATTTCATGGTAGGTTAAGTTTCCAATAGTTTTTTATATTCTGATTTATCTCTTATTATTATTAAAAGCTAATATTTATGGAGTTTTGAAACGTTGATCTTACAGAAACATTACTTTAACAATACATTTATTCAACATCTATTTTATGCTCGATGGGTTCGTTATTAAAGTTATTTGTGTAGTATTTTACCATTTTTTCTCCATTTTCCTTCTTGTAGTATTGAAAGTTTTTAGTATATTTTTATTTATTTGACATTTTTTTATTTAAAATCTTATTCTTTAAAACACTTTATGTATTGCCAGTGTCATATTTTCTTCTTCATTTTAGCTCATATTTGCCGATTTTCACTATGGTCCATGGCTACCATTTATTGTATGTGCAAATTCATTTTTCTTAGTGCCTTAATTGTAATCAGTATAGTCATGTTTCAACTAAGATTATCTTTTAAAGGGTGTTGTATTTTACTCCTAGACAACTTGTTATTAAAGTTTTCATATTCACTCGATTTAGTTACATTTTTGTTTGGATGTAGTTGGTCCCCATATTCATATCAAAGGGTTGTTCATGTTTTGAGCATTTAAAAGAGAGTGTAGCATTTGCCAGTACCAAACCTTTATTTTCCTTCATATATTTTGGAGTAGAAACGATGCTTTGCACCTTCATTGTAGTGTTTTCTTCATGCATATGTCACACCTCTAATCCCAAATTTTTATATAGTTTTAGGTTATGTGTAGTCATTGGCCTCTAAAGTTGATTTGTTGTTTATTTGACCTTTTTTTAAGTGAGAACCTTGACCATTATCATAGTTATTGTTGTGTGCACATTCATCTCAATCAAAAAGATTCTTAAGCCTCTAGGTGATCATGTATGTTGCATAGTGTCCTAACAATTAGTTGCACATTCATTGTATATAACAAGATCATTATGATAATCACCACTATGTTTCACCTCTCCCATAATGCTTTTTCCAAGGAACAACATTGCAGAAAAACCTTGAAGGACTTCCCCATGATTCATGGATGGTAAATGAGGTAAACCACCAGACCTTATTATGGAGCTCGAAGGACTTCCCGTGATTCATGGATGGTAAATGGGGTAAACCAATGGACCTTATTATGGAGCCTAACCCAAAGGGGATTAAGAGAGTTGAATCTGAGACCTTTCCAACTTTAGGGAAGAGAGATCTCACCTCTGGCTCTTGATCACTAAACTACTACCAAGTCTCTCTCTCTAGTCATATATGAGGTTAAGACAGGGTGTTACATGATAGCACGTGACCCCTCTATTGGTAACCTCAATGATGAACTACTTGGGATATTGGCTATCTTACAAATACAAAGTTGAAACCATCATTTAACCCTAGAGTAATTTTTTACATTGCTTATGATGACTTAAGTTCCCTAGGTTATTCTTACATAGAATATGATAGTTCTAGAGTCATCTAATAAGAGTTGAAGTCTACTCTCTTATAAACCAATCGATTGGTTATTACATGCCAAAGTTTGTCTTACACATTATGGTTTTCTAGGTTTGTTGCTTTTAGCTCAATATTCAATCTAGAGATGAGCTGGGTACTCTTTTTTTGTGCTTTGCATATACATATATATATACATACATACATACATACATATATATATACACACACACATATACATTATATACATATATGCATTTATACATACACATATACATATATACATATATATACATGGTTTCCATCCAAATAATAAACTGTAGTATTGGGATAAGGGTAACTAATTCCCTAACTTAACTATAATGAAACGGGTAAACATTCTTGTATTAAAATGATGAAGAATGATAGTAATTATAAAATTCCCTCCTATCTTCTACAAGAAGAAAATATAGCTTGCAGATCCAAAAGGTCCCAAAATCTAGTTTAGAGTCCAGATGTTCTTCAATAACTACAACATTTACATAACATCTAGTACTATAGACACAAGTATACTAGCCTAAAAGGTAAATGCAAGGAAAAAACATAGGTGGAATACATAGCTACAAAAACTAAAAAATTGAAACATCTTTGTTATCCATGCCTGACATAGTTCTCCTCGGGTTTCTCCAAAATATGTTGGTGGACCAAATCTTCTTCCATGGCTTTCACCTTAGTGGGTGGATTTATTTGCTTATGGTTTCTCTAGTTCATGCTCATCATCTTGTCTAAATTATCCCTCAATCCCTCGATTTGGTCGCCTTGCTCCCTAAGAGTGCTTTCAATGTCTTCAACTCTGTTATCCAACATGGAAATATTATAGGATATTTTCCATAATACATCCACTATTCTTTCAAGTATGTCATTCAAAGTACTCATCATATGCTTTAAGTCACCAATAAACTTACGCACTCTACTAAACAATTCTTTCCAAGATGGCATTATGCCTAGCTGCACACAAACATCGTGAGAATTTGCCTCCCTAGAAATCTAAGAAACCAAACCCCCCTCACCCTTTGGGATGTCATGCCACGTCCCCATCCATCATTCTGACCAACAAAGGGGGACATGAACAGATTATGGGCTTCTAAATTTTTCCCCATGGAAATAATGCATAATTCATAAACATAAAGAGGCATGTGCATGTGCACAAATAAATCAAATCTATCCACACACACACACACACACATTATGCCTATACAACATATTCATCACAAGCATAAAAAAAATCATTTCCCATTCAAATACAAAGAGAATACTTATATTTAAACAAAGGTCCAAGCAACTGGTTTTGTAAGCGCAATTTTCCACTGGACCGTAGGCTCTATGCCCAACATATACTCTTTTTGCTAAGAGGCAACCCCCAATTTGGGCTATGAGGATACCAAGGTGAAGGGAACTCCTACATGCTTATCTCTCATCCCACAACCCATTTTGCTCTATATGCTTAGACAAATGTTTATCATGATATCTACATGAATCTCACTTATCCACCACAACCTTGGCTCCAACAATACCTACCCCACACAACATCCTTCTAGGCTCCATCCCCCCTTCACCAATCCATAACTCTCTTAGGCGATCCATCTTGGCAGGTGCTTACAATTAAGTGCATAGAAGGAGTCCAGCATGTTCTATTATGTTGGAGAACCACATGTAGCCTTAATTCATGCCTTCTCAAGCACGAAAAAGTAGCATAACTCAATGGGTAAAGGACCCTAATTTTCCCAACCTCTATGCTCACCTACAACCATCTCCTTTTCCCTAAAAAAGGCAACTTTGTCTTCATATTTGAATTTATGAGTATCCATAGTCTAGTAATTGGTAATGAACAACAAAATCACAAATTTTTGTAGTGTAGAAAATCATCCAGTAAAAATATGCATACTGAAAAAATGGACAATAGACCTCACAAGGACAAGAGGATGAGGAAGGATGAGGAAAAGATAGGTGGCAT
Source organism: Pseudotsuga menziesii (assembly GCA_001517045.1). NCBI lineage: Eukaryota > Viridiplantae > Streptophyta > Pinopsida > Pinales > Pinaceae > Pseudotsuga > Pseudotsuga menziesii. The sequence continues at coordinate 573,672 of LPNX010885815.1, forward strand.
AACTTTTGAACATGTAATAGAGGACTCTTACAGTAGTCATAAAAGTATATACATCCCGTGCTTCCATAACTACATGAGAAGACGTTCCTCACCAACCTCACACATGTTGAAATAATGTAACTTCGAAGAATATTCTACTTGTACTTCACATTATTATTATTCGTCCTTCAGGAGATGTTACTGATGTAAAAGGTCATGTAAATGTCATGAGGCAAACCCTCAATTGTAAGTTGGGTCAATAGCACCTAGAAAACATGAATATAATTATTATTGTGAATTTTACCTAGGTAGGTTGGCCTTGCCAATTAGGCAGGTCAGCCAAGTTAGGATAAATTCAGTTGGGAATTTTAGTATAAATAGGGAGGCGCCTTCCCTCATTTGTACACACTCACTCACACTTGTATTGTGCAAGAGAGAGAGAGAAGGAGAGACAGACAAGGAGGAGGACCAATGTCTTTCGTGTTTTGGCTCTTATGCTTGGGGATTGGTTTCTTTATCTATGATACCTTGTTATTTCGTCATTGCATACTGGTAATCTATATTGAGGAAGTTTTGTTGGGTTTTTTTCCATTAGGGTTTTCCAAGGATAAATTATTGTGTACCTTGTGATTGTGTTTCTTTTAGTGATTCTCTTTATGTTGTTATTATGAAAATGTATTAAATGCTAATCAAGTTACGACTTAAACTATGACAGCATAGAAAACTTAACATGGTGACAGAGCTAGCCTGAAAAGAGTAGATTTCATGAGGTAAATCTCTCTCCTTCTCTAGACAAGGAAATTAGGGTTTTCTGATAAAGTGGAATTTTTTAGTGCAAGTGACATAGGGAAGTGTGCCCCTCCTAGGCACATCTTTTGCACCAAGATCTAATTTTTCCAGTGGGAAGATCCTCGAGAAAGTCAAGCTCTAGTTTGGCTTAAAACCAAAGAACCAAAAAACCAGAAAACCAGAAACATAACCAAAAATTGCAGTCCAAGATCTTGCAAGTCCAGTTTCAAGGGTTAGAATTTGGATTCTTCAGAAATTGACTGTACCATCATACTCACCTCAGTCAAACGCATATGTTGGTGAGTACAGTTTTCATTTCTGAGAAATTTTCATTTTTTGTCATTTTCTAATCTCCAAGACAAGATGTCTCCAAGCACTAAGCTTGATGACAAGTTTGAAGGCATAGAAAACTTTTGTGCTTGGAAATACATAATAGGACTAATTATAGAAGAGAATGATCTTGCAAAGTTTATCAAGGGAGTTGTGCCAAAGCCCAAAGAAGATGAAGCAAAAGAAAAGTACAAGAAAGACATGATTAGATTCAAGAGGATCATAGTTGATTCAATCAAGGATCATTTGATTCCTCAAGTATCTTCTAACGATACACCTAAGGATATGTTTGATGCCCTATCAAGAATGTATGAAGGAAGAAACATCAACCGGAAGATGAACTTGAGAGCCCAACTCAAAAGTACAAAGATGAGAAAGGTGATTCTATCCATGAATACTTCACAAGGGTCTCTCAATTCAAAGAACAACTAGAAGCAATTGAAGACAAGATTGATGAAATTGAAATAGTAATCACCGCTCTCAATGGTCTTACTAGACCATGGGACTCCTTCATATAGACATTCTGTGTAAGGAAGGAAAGCCTAAAATTTGATATCCTATGGGAAGAATGTGTTCAAGAAGAAGCTAGAGTAGCTAATCGAGAAGCACTACTTAGAGAAGATGACCATGCTATAACTACTCATACTAGAAGAAGGAAATGAAAGCATCATTTCAAGAAGGAAACTCATAAGGGGTTTTATCCTTGCAAGAAGTTTCAAAAGAATAAAAAGGGAGATTACAAGCAGAAATATTTCTTCTCTTATCAATGTTACAATTGTGATAAGATAGGACACATTGCCAGAAATTGTCTGACAAAGAAAGAAGAATATAAGAGGAAGAATAACAAAAGACATCATGCTAACTTAGTAGTGGTAGAAGAAGAAGAAGAAGAACCTCCCAAGAAGTTAGAAAAAGTAGAAGTTGAAGAATATGTTCTCTAGAAGATGTATCTATCACTAGAGGGTGGCATGTATGAACTAAGAGGTCACTCAGAAGCAACCTTAATCCATGATCAAGGTCTTCCTTTGGGATGAAGTCGAAAGGACAATAGTATATGTCTAGAACAGAATATCCCATAGTGCACTTAGATTCAAAACCCCTTAAGAAATGTTCACGAGAAAGAAACCGGAGGTAAGTGACCTCAAGATATTTGTTTAGTCAGTGTTTGTTTATATACCAAAAGAGAAAAGAACCAAATTAGATCCTTCTAGAAAGAAAGGAATATTTTTGGGGTACTATGAGGTCTCCAAAGCCTTCATAATCTATATACCAGGTTACCATCATATGGAAATTAGTAGGGATGCAACCTTTGATAAAGATGTTGCTCTCAAGAAGTCGCGAAAGTGCCAACCCAAAAAAACATATGAAGAAGAAGTTGTAGCTCCTAGAGCTTCATAACCGATGAAGGAAGTTTCACCTTATCATGATGATGAGATTCCAGAAGAACATGATATGTTGGAGCCCCAAGAACCTCCGCACATGAATATCTCCCACAAGAGAAAGACATCTTGGGTCTGCGAGATTATTCAACAAGAAGAAAGCTATGGTGCTCCACAAGGCTCCATAAGGTAGAGCAAGAATCCAAATCCATTTCCTAGTTATCTGGCTTTGATGTGTGATCTTGTAGACAAAGAACCTACTTGTTTTGAAAAATTGTTCAAAATAAAGAATGGGTAGAAGTTATGACAAAATAATACCAATCCATAATGAAGAATGATGTATGGGAAACAACTCCCAATATAGAAGAAAAAAATGTGGTATCTTCCAAATGGATCTACAAGATAAAACATACAACCAAGAGAAGTATTGAGAAGTACAAAGCAAGATTTGTGGCTCGTGGATTCTCTCAAAAGGAAGGAATCGATTATGAAGAGACATTTGCTCATGTAGCAAGGTACACTTCTATCAGAACCATCATGGCACTAGCAACCAAGACATAATGGAAGTTACACCATATTGATATGAAAACAACCTTCCTAAATGGTGTTATTGAAGAAGAAGTGTACATAGAACAACCACAAGGTTTTGAAGTCGAAGATAGAAGAACACATGTCTGTAAGTTGAAGAAGGATCTGTATGGAATGAAACAAGCTCCAAGAGCTTGGTATGGAAAAATCGATAGTTTTCTAATGAGATTGGGCTTTACCAAAAGTAAGGCTTTACTTCAAGGTTATGGATAATGAACCAGTCATATTATTGTTGTATGTGGATGACTTATTTCTGACAGGTAATGAGAAGCAAATCTTAGATTTTAAGAAGAAGCTCGTTGCAAAATTCGAGATGAAAGACCTCGACTTGATGCATTATTTTCTAGGTCTTGAAGTATGGCAGAGCCCATGAGGAATATTCCTTAACCAAGGGAAGTTGTAACACCCTGGTTTTGACCTCATTTTCATTAAAATATATATGATGTAAATATTGTATTTAATCGTTGTGTGGAGCTAAAGGAAAAAGCCCCACCATCGATTTAGTGTTTTATGTTTCGGCAATTAAAAATCGATGCCGGTGGTATTTCGTGCTAGCCTGACGCATTATAATTTTAGACATCATGTACACATGAAATTTAATTAAAATACCCACAACCAACTATGTCAATGCAACATTAAAGAGATGGGGGCATGATTTCCTAAGGATAAGGTGGGGGGGGTAATATTCAAACCTTGAGCCAATGGGGAAAAAACAAATGTCAAAGGGAAAACACATAAAACTGTCAACCACCCATTTTGTCTTTTGTGCCCAATCATTTATTTCTTCCAGAAATTGGTTGAGTTAGTTAATGCATGGGGATGGGAAGAGTATGGCAATTGAATTCGAATTGGAGAAGCCATCAGATTTTGGAAAACATGTTTTTGAATTATGGGCCAAGTAAATGCCTTAAAATGTTTCCCATTCCCTCAGGCATTCACGTCCTCCTCTTCCTCACTTTTTTGGAGTTCCTATGCATTACCATTCATGTTTTTTGGTTGTTCTTCAGTTTTCCCCATGGCTGGGAAGCTATTTTGTTAATGTTCGGTGGCTGGGATCTCTCCTAGACGAATTTATGTTGTTTCCTCCTTCACACGGTTGGGAAATTTCATTTTTTGGTGTTGCACAACCAATGGGAGAATAGATCCACAAATTTAGGGACTGAAGGAGTCGTGAAGCCACATAACGTTTATGAAATGAATTGCTCATCCCAGGTCATTTTCCCCCAATTGTCATTTTCGTTTTTGTCTCCCAGGATGTTTTTCATCAATCCCAAAACTTGTATTTTGCTATGTATGCATCATTTGTTTTGGTCTGAACTGGTTTGGAGTGGAAGCGGGAAAAATTGGCTTGATAAACCTAGTGTATAAAGAAATCACGTAGAGAGATTAAGAGGGGTCGGTTATTCTTTCTTGCAAACCCTAAAGAGCATTGAAAGGGAAGGCAGAACCTAAGGGACTGTGTAGTAGAGAAGGGGATGCTTCCTTGTGTTGGGTGTGTAGGTGTTGGGAAATCCAAGCCAGATCTTGTGTAGATGTCTATAGCTCTGTGGTTGAGCTCACTAGCTTAGCAATTCAACTTTCCACCTCTTTGGAAGCTTGATAAACCCAAATGTAGTTTTGGCTTGGCTAAATTTTGATATATCTTTGGCTATGTGTGAGCCTGCTAGTGTTCCCTTATTTCTTGTGGGAATCATTCCCAACTCGGGGGTGGCGATGTTGCTGAGAGATTGATGAGCACACTGGCCTATGGTTGGGTCAAACTTTGCAACGACATAGCTGGTTGCGGGACAAGCTTCTTCTCAAGATTAGTGTTTCTTGTGTTAATAACTGCAACTATATTTGTTTGGATGAATTATGATGAACATGATTGATATGTTGAATGAAATGTAATTTCTTCTACTGTAGATTGCATTATGCATCTGCAAATGTTTTATGTTCAATGCATTTTTATGCGGCCAACCTCCTCGTTTAAATGATAGAAGCAGTGCCGTAGGTCGCGTCCTCTTGGGTGGGAGGGGACGTGATAGAAGTGTGTAGTGGAAATCCTGAAAAGGTTTGACATGTTGAAATGTAAATCCATGGCCACACCCATGGATACACACTTGAATTTGTTGGTTGATGCTTCCTTAGAATTAGTGAATGTGACACTATACAGAAAGATCATTAGTTCATTGATGTATCTTGCGAATATACGACTAGATATATGCTTTGTTGTGAACACTTTGAATCAGTATTTGGTTGAACCTAGACATGTTCACTTGATAGATGCAAAGCATGTGATGAGATACCTAAAAGGTACGATAGAATATGGTCTCATTTATACTAGAGATCATGACTTCAAACTGTATGGTTATATAGATTCAGACTAGGAAGGAAGTGTCTCAGATAGAAAAAGCACCTAAGGAGGATGTTTTAGTCTAGGGTCTACCATGATCTCATGGCTAAGCAGGAAGCAGTCCAGTGTTGCTCTCAGCAATGGAAGCATAATATATTGCATCTTGTTCTGCCAGTTGTGAAGCCATGGGGCTTCAGAAGTTATCAGATCTATTCAATCTAGAGATGGATGCTACCATGATTCTATGTGATAAATAAAGCTGCATGAAGATGACAGAGAACCCCATGTTACATAATAAGACGAAGCACATAGAAATATGGTACCTCTAGATTTGTGACATGGTGTAGAAGGGAGATATGAAGCTCCAATATGTGAGCACAGATGAGAAGGTTGTAGATGTGTTGACTAACCTTTTGTCTTGTGTGAAGTTTGAACACTTCTAAGACAAGCTTGGTGTTGTCCGTAAGGACTTCCCTTGAAAGGGGGAGTAGCATTGATACTATGGAATCCTTATCACAGCAGGTAGCTTAGTTGGGTTTGATCATCCTTAGACTTGATCCCGTAATTCCGAAAGGAAGGATCGTCTTAAATGTTGATCTTGTTGGAATTGATCCTGTATTTCCAAAAGGAAGGATCGTCTTAAATGTTGATCTTGTTGGAATTGATCCTGTATTTCCAAAAGGAAGGATCGTCTTAAATGTTGATCTTGTTGGAATTGATCTTGTATTTCCAAAAGGAAGGATCATCCAAGATGTTGATGTTGGGATTGATCATCCTTAGACTTGATCTCGTAATTCCGAAAGGAAGGATCATCTTAAATGTTGATCTTATTGGACTTGATCCTGTAATTCCGAAAGGAAGGATCTTCCAAGATGTAGATGTTGGGACTAACCATCCTTAGACTTGATCCCAATTCTGAAAGGAAGGATCGCCTTGGATGTTGATGTGAGAGGACTAACCATCTTTAGAATTGATCCCGTAATTTCAAAAGGAAGTATCATCTTAAATGTTAATGTGGAAGGACTAACCATCCTTAGACTTGATCTCATAATTCTAAAAGGGGGGATCATCTTAAATGTTGATGTGGAAGGACTAACCATCCTTAGACTTGATTTCGTAATTCTGAAAGGAAGGATCGTATTAAATGTTGATGTGGAAGGATTGATTATCCTTAGACTTGATCCCGTAATCCCAAAAGGAAGGATCGTCTTAAATAATGATAAGTAATAGAATTGATCTCGTAATTCTGAAAGGAAGGATCATCCAGAATGTTGGTGGTGGACTTGATCCCCTAATTCTGAAATGAAGGATCGTCTAGAATGTTGGTAGTGGACTTCATCTTGTGATTCCGAAAGGAAGGATCATCCAGACTGTGAGTAGTGGACTTGATCCAATAATTCCAAAAGGAAGGATCATCCAAAATGTGAGTAGTGGATTTGATCCCATAATTATGAAAGGAAGGATTGTCCAGAATTTCTGTAGTAGACTTGATCCTGTAATTACAAAAGGAAGGATTGTCCTGTGTATGTATGTGTTAGCTATGATTAGTATTGGTAGCTCCAGAAAAGACTTGATCCTGTGATTCTGAAAGGAAGGATTGTTTGAGTACCACATATGTGTTGTCCATGATCCCATAATTCTAAAAGGAAGGATCATGATTGGTTGTTGTTATACCTACCCTAGATAATGTTACTTTGTTGATGATGATGTCACATGTTATTGTTGTTGTTGTTATTCCATCCTTATGTTGATGAGCCAACCTCGTGCTGTTGATGTTAGTGATGTATGAATTTTTATGCAGATGATGATGTTCCATGCTGCAAATAATGATTCCCCAGTCCCATGCTGCAGATGATTATTTTGTTCCATGCTACATATGATGATGCTCCAGCTCCATGCTGCTGATGATGTTCCCATTCCATGTTGGAGATGATGATACTTTATCTTTGTATTGAAGATGTTGATGATGATACTTTAGCTCTGTACTGAAGATGTTGATGACGATACTTAAGCTTCGTGTTGAATGTGTTGATACTCCAACTCCGTGTTGAAGATGATGATGTTGTTCAAAACTTCTGATGATTTATAGATGTACTAGACAATGTTCCAAAAGATGATGATGATGCCTCCTCTCTATCCTTCCGATGATGTTGTGTCGAGCCACACCAGTTGTTGTTGTTGTTAGTAGAATACCCTTCTTGTTAAGGGGGAGTGTTGAAATAATGTAACTTCGAAGAATATTCTACTTGTACTTCACATTATTATTATTCCTCCTTCGGAAGATCTTACTGATGTAAAAGGTCATGTAAATGTCATGAGGTAAGCCCTTAGTTGTAAGTTGGGTCAATAACACCCAGAAAAGATGAATATAATTAATTTTGTGAAGTTTACCTAGGTAGGTCGGCCCTACCAGTTAGGTAGGCCGACCAAGTTAGGGTAAAAGTTAGTAGGAAAGTTTAGTATAAATAGGGAGGCACCCTCCCTTATTTGTACACACTCACTCACACTTGTATTGCGCAAGAGAGAGAAAGAAGGAGAGATAGAGAAGGAGGAGGACCAATGTCTTTCGTGTTTTGGCTCTTATGCTTGGGGTTTGGTCTCTTTATCTATGAGACCTTGTTCTTTGGTCATTGCATACTGGTAATCTATATTGAGGAAGTTTTGCTGGGTTTTTTTCCTTTAGGGGTTTCCCAAGATAATTTGATGTGTACCTTGTGACTATGTTTCTTTCAGTGATCCTTTTTATGTTGTTATTATGAAAATGTATTAAATGCTAATCAAGTTAGGAATTAAGCTGTGACAACATAGAAAACTTAACAACATATGCATTCATTGATTGGAATTAACGGTCAAAAGAGAGTAATTGGCTCATTTAAGGGAAATGACAACAAATGAGTGAGTTTTAAGGTTGAAACTTGGAAATACAAGATTTAATCTTCCATAGGCCCCCTTTCCTCTTCCCCTCTAGTGGAATCATAGATCCTGTAATGCTCTTTACACAACCATTGTGGACCATAAATCCTTTTTCCAACATAATAGTTACCTAGATTTTACTTCATGATGACAAGCCAACCACATGGTCCATATAGAGATATTCATATCACATATGCCTAGCCATTCACTAGTCAAGCCTTGGGCTAGAGCTCCACACTAGGAATCCATACTTGCATATTTACATCATTTAATTCAATACATTGTAAGGGTCGAAATGGGGGTATTACATGTTCGACTAAGGAGGGTCCTTCCCCGTTTTAAGACAAAACTCAAGTACACCTCTCCCAAACACTGATAGTGTTCTACAATTTCCCAAGAGGGAGACATAAACTACAACAGACTAGGCAATGGGTGACCAACCCGACAAGTAGAAAGTAAACATGCTAATTGGCTTTGGTTTAAAGCAGTTATAGAGTGCCCATCTTAATTCCAAGTTGACAAGAGCTTAAGAGCAAGAAGGGAAAGTAAGGTCAAGAGGTTCCATGCATTATAGGTATCCCATAGGCACCTCCAATTTCAAAAAACGAAGACATAATTTCTGAGGTGTCAACAAGACTAGATAAGAATGAGCCCGAGGTCTCACACGAAGGTGTAATTAACACACAATTGAGGGATGTACCACAATCATGGGTCACATGCCCTTTCCGACTTCCTATTTCGCCACCTTGATTCAAATATTGCGGTTTCATGGAAAACATAGCTATGGTATTCATTCCATATGGGGTGTGGCCCTATTTTGCACTATCATGCCTTGTTCCATTCTTGAACATTGATTAGCCAATTTATCCACTAGTTCGTTGTTGTGCTGCCATATATGGAAGAGAGATAGATTTTGTGGAACTTGAAGAAATCTCAGAACTCTACAGTGCAATTGCCCAACCTTTGGATCCTAATGTCTTAAGCCTCTATGAACCTATCAAATGACTATCAAGGAGTTCTCTAGAATGATTACTCTTGATAGCTTTAAGGAAACAATTAACTCAGCTCCCTACATAAACACAAACCATTCAACTTGTTTGTTTGTCTTATTACCTAATCCACACAAAGGTTACCACATAGTTTCTAGTAGTAAAGCCCATGTGCACCTCCCTCCCCTCACTATTTCCCTAACTTCCATCCAAAACAATAAAAAACAAAAAATACATCTCTAAATGATCCTCCCGTGAGTTGTAGATTCATTGAAAGGGTATACATCTCTAAATGATCCTCCCGTGAGTTGTAGATTCAATGAAAGGGTGGCGGCTTGAGTTGCACTAATGGGATAATGTGAATGAGTGGGATAGTTGAATGGATCTTTTAAATGAAGTGACTCAAGTCTCAATTTTTTTTATTCATTTAATTTTTGAAGTTTTTATGAATTAAAATGAATTAAACCTAATTTTAAAATTAGTAATGTTTATTGTCAAAATAGTAATAATAAAATGAAATTATATATATTTTTTGACCAGAACACCCTTTGTTTTTTGGTCGGAGTCGGGGACTTATATTTTGATCACTCCTGGGATAGATGTCACTCTGAGGACTCCCCTGTGGACTTAAATTTTATTTTTTTAAAGAATTATAATTATAATTTTTAATTTCTCTATTGAATTTTTTTAAAACTTTTTTTAATATTAATAATTTAATTTTCTTTTGATTTTTTTTTCTAAAAATATGTATAATTAGTTATTAATATTAAAAATAAAAAAAATAAGTTAAAAAGTAGACAAATTCAATTAAAATTTGTTATAATTCTTAACTAAATTAATTAGAATTTTATTATAGAAAATTAATAAAATTTATTTCTAGAAAATCCCCACTCATCCATGTCATTGATCTGCCCGAAACAATTCATATCAATCAATGCAGATCTTTGAAAACAATTCTTCTTAATTTTCTGTAAAAATAAACCAGTTAAAAATTATAATAAATAATAATTAAATTTGTCCACTTTATAACTTATTTTTATTTTTTTATTAATATTAACAACTTAATTTTCTTATTCATAATAATCAACTTCAACCTCACATGAATAGGACCCCGACCCACCTTTAAACAAATATAACAATACGGACAACCTTAAATCAAGAACTAATGTTTTGTACCTCCGGTTTCCCGGCCTTCCATAAACTCAATCTTTCTTGGCAATTGTAATTGGTTTATGGTCGAAGACAAATTAGAATTAAACAGAAACATGCAAATATTCATAATAAAATATTAAATCCCTAAGAATGCCTGGATCACATCATGCCAGGACATGATAAAATATCTCATTAAAGGATACAGTCAACTCCACCCCCAAATAAAGCAAAGCACCCGTATAAACACCACGTGTATCGATTCTGTATACCAACCGCGGCGCATTCAAGGTGGTCTACTTTGGGCAATGGGCAGTGGGCACCCATAGTCAAACTCGATACACCAACACATTTTCCTCGAGCTCCCCCAGATCGGATTACCCGCTGGTCCCGGGTCCCGAGTCCCGAGTTCTGACTACTACACAACCAAATTAAATTCCATAATCATAAATTAAGTAGACCAACGTTAATATATCCAACAACCACACCTTATGTTTAATATCCAAACCTAATATCATGATGGACATTTAATTTAATTTAAATTAATTTACTTAGCGTAAAAGGAACCAGTCACGTCCGGTTCTTATCGTGCGGGCGGGAACGGCCCATTTCCGCTTGATTAGAATATGGGCATTAGCTGACCGTCGGTTTGGAGAGACCAAACGGAATTGCCAACGTCATTCACTCACGGCGTTTGTTACACGTCATCAGCATTAACGGTAGTACCAACAGAATAAACGGCGATCACCAAACCCTAACTTATGACAGGGCATGGATTTAATATGCTGCACATGGTATGCGATGGCAGTGCCCATGGCCGACTACAGGTTTGGTGTACCTGAAAGGTAAAAAACTTTCCGAGAATATTTTTTTTCTAACCTCGATTTTGAGGAAGCGTACCATTCGTTTATATACACTTGGAAATGAAATTTACTTAAAGTAAATCCAACGACATTGTCCCCACGACAAGGACGCCTCACTGGCATAGCCGCGTAATATTGGTCTTCTATGGATGCGTCAGGTAATCGAACCCGATTGGGTTTTTTTCTGCTTTTTTTTGGGTGTAATTTCGAGAAATTTGAATCTGGGATGGCTCCTTCTCCTCGGGGGTTCCGTATCAGTATACGGACTGGTATTGTTGTTGCTTAAAGCTATGGCTCTGGCCTTTTTCAAGGGTTTCTTGCACCCCGGGATCGCAGTATCTCCAAGGTCTGTTTTTGCTGTGTTTCGTTTAATTCAATGGCCGCGATTAACGAGTTGATTATTTGGCGTACTTTGCACTGAAGCTATAAAGAAAAAGTACAATCTGTACTTATTTTAGGCATTTCTTGGATCGATTTCTGAACTTTACTTGCGATAGATTAAGGTAGATAAACCTTGCACACGAAACGAATGTTCTACAGTTTAGGTATATTCCGGGTACAAGCTCTCCGCAAGGGCCAGTTTTGCACTTCATCGTTTCCTAGGAAAATTGCCAGTAATAAATGGCTTTTACGGCCTACGTTTGTTTGCCGTGAAGGTAGCATCTTCTCGGAAGCAAATTGCTAAATGTGTTTGATATGGTCGGATAGGCGAGATTCAGAGAGATAAGCAGAAGCTAAATGAATCGTGCAATTTTCTGAGTTGTAAGCTTTGATACTTGTTTCATAAGGAAAATGCTTCAGTTATTTAGAGTGTAATGCTAGAATTTCATGGTAAAATGTTGTTTCTTATATTGCCATTCCAGAAATTCGCAGATTGCATGCAAGTTCGTAAATAACGAGATATGAATTCTCATGTTACGGACCCTGTTTAAAACCCTAGAGATTGGATGAGGCTTTGAATGCGGAATAAATTAAAAATCAATGCTTTTGTTGATTGTTTGTTTAGATCAGATCAAATCAAGAAAATTAATACGATTCGATCTTGAAATGTTACTTTATATTTCTTTTGTTCACACGTTGACAAAGCTGGGATTGGCTCTCTTCGTGCAGGATTTTGAATGTCGATTGTTGTAGCATAACAATATGGGGAAAAAGAGTAGCTGGCTTACAGCTCTGAAAAGAGCGTTCAGATCGGCTCCCAAAGAAAATGATAATGCTGAAAATGACAACACCAAGAAATCTTCTCGTTCGAAGACAAAAGGCGACGCAGTAAATGAGAAGGAAGAAAAGGTCAGCTGCTATATCTTATTTTCTGTTTCTTGAATATGATTCTGATCTTTACCTCTGGCTTGGATTTTGTATCGATTAAATGAATTCTTTTTGTAGAGAAAGCAATCAAAGGACAAACAAAGGCGGTCCTCTGTAGACAAATCCCCAGGTAAAGATAAAGGAAGGAGACATTCATCGTTCGAAGATGAAGAAGAAAATAACGCCATTGCTGTCGCTGCCGCAACTGCGGCTGCCGCCGAAGCAGCCGTTGTAGCAGCTCAGGCCGCTGCCGAGGTAGTTCGTCTTACAGGCTACGGACGCAAATCGAAGGAAGAGCGGGCTGCCATAGCTATACAGTCGGCTTTCCGAGGTTACCTGGTTCGTAATATAAACTTTGAAGGATTAATTTGCAAACACAGGTTTTTATCTGGCTGAAAAACGAATTAATAACTATGCGCAGTAGCATTTATTTGGCCAGATCTATGGTTCTAATGCTTGATTTGTGCATCAAAATCAGATCTCCGGCTTTAATTCTTTGACTCGGTTGGATTCATGCAGGCTCGGAGGGCATTAAGGGCTTTGAAAGGGGTTGTGAGACTGCAGGCGCTCGTAAGAGGTCACAACGTCAGAAAGCAGGCGAACATGACGCTGCGCTGCATGCAAGCACTTGTTAGGGTTCAGGCTCGTGTAAGGGCTCGTCGTCTTCAAACGGCGGAAGAAAACTTTGTCATTGACCGTAAACTCTACGAGACGGGGGAACAGGAGTCTATCCGAAGAAAATCTACAGTAATCCATGAATTATGACTTTTATTTAGGTTTCTGTACATAAATTTTACAAGTTTTTTTTATATGTGTGGCCTAATTCCGTCTGATTGGAATTGCAGTCAACAGAACGGTGGGACGGTAGTCTGCAAACCGTTGAAGAAATTCAAACGAAGCTCCAATCTAAGCAGGAAGCCACCATGAAGCGCGAGAGGGCCATGGCCTACGCTTTTTCTCAACAGGTATTGATATTACTCAGTTCTTTAAATTCCTAAAATGAAAACACCTTGAGAAAAGTTGCTGATGTAAACTCATGTTCCAGATGTGGAGGTCCGGCGCGAGGGAATCCTCTTCTACATATCTAGAAATGGAACCGGAAAGAGGGCATTGGGGCTGGAACTGGTTGGAACGCTTGATGACTGCAAAATCCATCGAACGTAACGGGGCTCCTGAAGCGTCTTCAACAGTCAGAAGCAGCATGGAAGACATTGCCTTCAAAACTGTGGAAATGGACATTACTTCCCACCAACAGTACCAGCACAACAGACGCGTCCATTCACAAAGCGCAGATAGCTATACAGTCCTGCATTCTTCTGCCCGGAAATCTACAAGTCGATCGCATGTTCAATCCCGGGCAACGGCATCTCCAGCCAAATCTTCATCCGGCCATGTTCGTTCTGGTGCGAGCCCTTTAGTTTACCGCTCTGCCGCTCATGCGTCATATGCAGTAGACGAAGATACGGTGAGCACTTCGGCAAAGCCGTACAGCTTAACAGTAGATGGCGATGACGATAGTTTTGAGAGCATTCCTGCAGTTGTTCCTCGCTACATGGCGGCCACGCAGTCAGCAATGGCCAAATCACGGTCTCATAGCGCGCCCCGCCAGAGACCGTCTAATGCTACCGAGAAGGATTCATTGAGTTATGGAAGGAGCAGTCTGTCGTATGCTTCTGTAACAGATTTTCCAGGCGGCAGAGCAACGCAACCGCCGAGGAGTCCCACCTGGACTGGTAAAGCAGGCCAAATAAGAACCCAGAGGCAGGCCATATATGGCAATGACAACAACGGAGGAGATACCACGCCCTCTTCTGCAGAGTACAAGTCATACTAAACAAATATGTTCGCTGAAGTTTGCCCGTGGTATTTCCTTCTGTCGCCATTTACACCTTCCACCGGATTGGCCATCTGACTTTTTTCCGGTGTTCTGGAAAGATACTTATGACCCGAAAAGTGCCTAAATTATGACGTTTTTTTCTCCTGGTTGCGCGAAAGTTTTGTTGGATCATGTTTTTGGGATTCAAGTATACCACAAGGTTGTTTATTGTAAATGTTATTTTGCAGTTTGAAATAATTTTCCTACCCTTTGCTCTAAGTTTTTGTCTGCTGCGATGGTGATTGTAATTGTGAAGTACAAGTTCACGCGCTTTACCGGACAGCTATGTCTGAACTGATGACGGTTAATGAAATATATTCAAACTAGTTCCACTTTTTTGGTATACGGTGGTTCTGACATGGTTATTGTTAGCTTTATCTCTTTGTTGGATATTCTATAGACTTCTTTATCCGAATCTGTCATTCTTTTAGTCGACCTTTGTTCTTTGTTTTTTATTATTTGACCCTCACAAAGTTTCTTAAGAACGAATTGTATGTATGCACGTTATTATTATTATCTCGTAGTTTTTACTATCGAGTATGGAGATGTTCTTAGTTACTTTACATTTATAACTATTTCGGGGAGATATTGTCATTTTATGTTAGGTAGACAGCAAGGTTTATATTTTTAGGGATTTGATTTATTGTAGGAGGAGAAGGAGATGTTGTCATATTATGTTATGTAATCTAATATGTTTTTAGAAATTGTCTTTAAGTCTAAGTACTAGTCTTAGATAAAAGTCTCACCGCAGCTTAAACTAGACTCTTATTGTCCATGCATTAATAAGTTTGTGGCAGCTTAAACTAGACTTTTATAGTCCATGCATTAATAAGTTTAGGGGAATATAACTTTCCCAACCACATTGGGGAGATGTTGTCATGTTAAGTTATGTATCTTTCCCTATCAATGCTTGGTAGATCCCGAGCCTAAATAAATCTGAACTAGTGTTAATTTTCTGAAAAGTAATCTTCACTTTTAACCTTTTGGAGGTTAATGGAAGGTTTGGTAAATAATGAAATTGGAATGGATCTCAACAACTTTGAAGAACATTTAGTTAACTCAATAAGCAATCATAAATATTGTAATATAAAAAATAATGGTGTATTACAATATTTGATAAATGATTCATGTAGTTATTTTTAAAATAATGTTATTATTTTTTTGTGTTTAATAGATTTGGGTTTAAGATGTATCTATGTTGGTTTTAATTTTTTATTTTATGAATTGACATGATTTTTTTAATTACTTTTATTTTGGTAAGTCATGAGTTGTCATGTGAATGTTATGTTACATAAAATGACAAACTTGATAACATCTTCCCCATATTGAGTTGTAAGCATCAGACTACTTTGTTACAATGTAAATACTTACTACTCTTGATGCAATGTAAATACTTACCTAATTTTGATACAATAAAATATAAAATAACAATCTAATCTTAATCATAGATCCATCTTAAACCTGGATCTAGAAAGCACCCCCAAGGATCCAATTTCTTTAGGGGTAAGTTATTTTTATCTTAAATTTTTAAATGTTCATAAAAAATTACATCTCAAACATTTTGATTTCTTTAGTGTTTGGTAAATTCGGGTTTAACATGGATCTTTTAATTACTTTTCATTTAGTTTTATTATTGGGTTTTTATTATTTGATAAATTAGGCGACATATTTTTCTCTATATTCTTTTTTGTTTTAGCGGACTTGTTGGTGTACTGTTAGGTTAAACACACATTGATCTCATCAATGTTTTTTCATAAAATTTTATATCATCCTTAGAGAGACAAAAATACATTTTGTAGATATGCAAGGCATATTCGAAATCACCTAAAAAAGACTCAAACAAGTCCATAATATCCAATCTAATACATCCATCACATTTCTAGAAACAACAGTTCAAAAAGCAACCAAAAAATAAAACGGGCCCTGCCCATTTCAAGCATGCAGCAATATCATCCTATCATAAACGATCATGTAAAATAGATGATATATGTAAGCATAAAAAGCTGTCTGATATAGTCTCAGCAAAATACCTAAGGAATACATCTGTAAGAAAAACTGACCCAAGGGCCATAATAAGCACAGGCCCCACCATCTTCTCGATCATGCCACCACCATATCAAAAAAGGGACGGTGATAGTATTCAAACGCCACATCTCCTAGTCGTTCCTTAACCTTCCATACGCCTGGATCTAGCAAGAGCCCCTCCTTCGAGGCAGAGTCCACCTGTCAGTTGTTCTCCCTGTATACATGAGTGAATGTAATCAGATCAAAGGATGCCATCACTTCCCAGATAGATTGTAAAATGTTGCATAACAGAAGGTCTCTGCATGTTTGTATTCTTTTAACCCAATTGATCACATTTAAGGAATCACCGAAAATCCTAATGATTCTACACCCCTTCTTTGCTGCAAAAATGAGGAGTAATTTCAGGCTTAAGTTCAGCTCGGTTGTTACTGCCCTCCCCCAAACCTGTAATCAATTCAAAGGACTGATTCCAATCCAAATTTAAAATAGCACCACCTCCACATAGATTATTCTGCGAGGCACCATCAAAGAAGCCCCAAGGAGTAGACCGATCAATCTCAAGAACCAGAATATCCCTCTATTTTTTTATCCTCAGATGTTTTGGAAGTGCAGTTGCAATCTCACAGACCAACCCAGCCATAATAGCCAGAGTACATTCTTTCCCAGTGAAGACAAGTTTATTCCTGGCCATCCATATGCCCCAAGACACAAGGATAGGAAGCACAATCATAACATCCGTAGAACCCAATCTACGCCATCGTTCCCAAGCATGCATGATAGAGTCCCCTTCCCATCTACACGCGGGATCCAATCCCAACAAAGTACAGGATCCCCCCCACACCCCCACACAGTATGGGTAAGAAATAAATAAATGAACAGTCGATTCCCCTGCATTCCAACACAGAGCACACCATCCCGGTCCATTGAAGCCCCTTTTGAGAAGATTATCCCAGCAAGGGACTTTGTTTTCTAAAATACACCACTAGAATAGGTGCGTTTTGGGAGGATAATGGAATTTCCAAATCTTCTGCCACCACCACTCAATCCTCAGTTCATAATTCTAAGCACTTAGGTAAATATACCCTTCCTTGGGAGTATACTTCCCACAGGAGGCCCCATTCCAAATGAGTACATCCTCCTCCTCCCTAAGTTTTATCATGGATAATCCAAGAGCCCCAATATACAGGTTCAGATCAACCTCTTCCCGGTTAGAGAGTTCAAAATCTGTGACCGGTCTCTAAGACGAAGACCATCGGATCGCCTGAATAGGGGCCGCTAGTTGATAGAGAAAGTGTACTCCATGCTGCCTAAAGGAAATCACCAGTGGTTTAGACAACCGATACCTTCCATTGCATCCGAGCCACGGATCAATGCCCACCCGCACACTCCGTCCATTACCCACCTTCCAAATAAGGTTATCTTCAATAACAACAAAGGATTTAATCATAGCTTTCCAGATGACCGATCCACCCTTATGTCCCTTTTGAGAGTTCGTTATCCAGTCAACAACAGAATCAGGGGCAATATATTTTTCAATCATAACCTTGGTCCACAGATTTTCCGAATGAATCAGACGCCAACCCCCTTTTGCTGCCAACGCTCTCGCAAAAAGAAAGATATTTTTAAGACCCCATCCCCCCAGGGATTTTGGCTTAGCAATCTTCTCCCTTCTGACCCATGGAGTAATCGAGGCATCCTTGTAACCACTCCACAGAAAATGTAGACAAATTCTACGCGCTTTTTCCAAGATATCCAGGGGGATCCATGCAAGAGACATCCAATAAACATGAATAGCTTCCAATACTGATTTAACCAGGATAAGGCGCCCCGCTCTAGAAAGCCAACGGTGGCTCCAAGAATGTAGTCGCTTCTCCAATTTTTCAATCAGCCACATCCAGTCCTTCTTCAAAAATTTTTGGGTTTCAACATAAATCCCAAATATTTTAGGCCTTCATCCAAAGTGGCACGATTAAAAGGAAAATGAGTTGTGGCGTGTCTAACTTCCACATCATCCATACCATGAGTCGTCAATTAAGACTTCCCAGCATTAATTTCCATGCCTGTCGCGGAAGAGAAAAGACCAAGGATATCTGAAATAATATCTACATCATGAACATGCCCTGAGCAAAAAATAAGCACATCATCCACGAACAGAAGATGAGTGATTTGCAACTGTTGTGCAACAACAATACCAAGCAAATGTCCCTCCCTATGTGCTTTCTTCCAAAGGCGACTCAATCCTTCAGCCACAAGAAGGGAGAGTAATGGAGATAAGGGACAACCCTGCCTCAATCCTCTCTCCGCATGAAAGAAGGGGGATGCAGCCCCATTGATCAGAACATAGAAATAAACAATAGTAATACAGCTCATGATCCACCTGACAAAAGCAATCCCAAAGCCAAGATGAATTAGTAACATATGTCTATAAAGCTAGCTTACCTTATCATATGCTTTGGAGAGATCGATCTTCAAAATTTCCCCCTTGATTTTGTGAGTCTTCATACTGTGTAGGCCTTCCTGCGCCACCCCAATAGCCTCATGAATTTGTCTACCTTTTAGGAACCCAAATTGTTCTCCAGAAATATGATCAGATAATAAGTCCTTCAACCTCCGGGCATTAACCTTTGTAATCACTTTGTATATACAGTTACATAGTGAAATAGGTCTGAAGTCATGTAGAGTCTTAGGGTTATCCACCTTGGGGATAAGAGCAATGAAGGTCGAATTGAAACAAGCAGGGTTCCTTCCAGAAAGACGTGAATCTTCCACCACCTTTAGAATGTCTGCCCCCAAGATTTCATAGAGATCAATAAAGAATTTGATGGTCTAGCCATCAGGTCTAGGACTTTTATCCTTTTGAAAACTCTGGAGAGCCGCTTTCAATTCTTCTTCAGAGACCACTTCCATCAAAGAATTGTTTTCCTCCACCCCTACAAACCTTGGAAAGACTTGAGCAACTTGCATGATCTCCACAATGTGAGCCCCAACCGGAGCCTTGAATAAATTCTGAAAATATTCAACCCCAGTCTTAGCCAAATCCTCAAAATATTCATGTCTTCGACCTCTATTATCCTCTAGTCACCAAATGCTATTCAAAGCTTTCCTACCCTTAGCATAAGCATGAATTTTTTTGTGTTTTCGTCCCCACAAGCGAACCAAAGAGCCTTGCTCTTTAATCGCCAAGTCTCCTCCTTTTCCAGCAGAAGAGTGTTCCTTCGACCCAACAGGCCAACCAAAGAATCCTTAGACTCCTGATTCAGCATACCCCCATCTCCCGAGTCCATAATGAAAGCAATATCCTTTTCAATCTGCCTCAACTCATTATCATCTCTTCTCCTCTTATCCATTGCCTATTTCTTAATGAGCCTCTTCAACCTGACAAAATTCTCCGCAAACTGAAAGGCCGCCGACTGTTTAATATCCGGATTAAAAGAGACCCAACTTGAGAAAATCAACTGTCGAAAGGATTCATCCTTCAGCCAAGTCTTGTTGAATTTGAGAGGGCTGGGCGATTTAATCGGCCCATTCCGGTATTCCAAAAAAATGGGCAGGTGATCAGATTGTCCCCCACATCCCACCCACTGCTTCATATAGTGTTGATGTTCTAGTATCTTCTCACTAATCGAAAAACAATCAAGACGTTTAGCCACACGACCATCCCCACACCTATTATTATGCCATGTCGGCTTAAGTTTAACTGGTTCGATGTCCAACCAGTTTCTCTCGATGAGCTTCTGAGTGAAGTATTCAGAAAGAAGGTCCAGGCGAGCAAATGGCCCCCATACCTCCGCCTGTCCCAAAGAAAAATTAGGATCCCCTCCAATGACAACCAATTCACCACAAAACAAGTCCAGTTTGGAAATATTGTCCCAGAAAGGAATGCGATTAATATAATGACCATATATGTTGAAGACATCAACAGGGTCCCCATGAGCCAAACCTTGCATCTTCATTCCCAAAACCGATTCCATACCCCAAATATTCAGGAATTTAACCACACGGGTGTCCCAACCCATAGCAAGACCCCCCGACCGACCCCGAACATCCAGGGTCACAAAAATCCATCCAAAAAACCAATTCTCCAACTTCTCCTTGATCACATCACCACCACCAAGAGTTTCTTGTAACAACATAATATCCGGGTGTTCTAAATCGACCACCCGCCGCAGTGCAGGTCTTTTAAGGGGACCTGCTAGACCCCAGCAATTGAAGGACATAATCTTCATCGATGACCCTTTTTTTGGGCCTGCACTGCTCTAAGTGCCCGTTCGATAGATAATTGTTTTCCCTCGGTCAAGTCCTTCTGTGCCCTACACTGAGCCTTAGCCAGAAAGGATTTCCGTCCCCTACCTCGAGGCACAGGGAGATAATCCTTTCCTAAGCCCCCGTGAGGGTTCTTTTTCCTCGACCTAAGGAAATATCCGGTCTTAGCAGGGGGAGGTTGGGTAGGAGACCCAACCTCAATATCAACAGAGTCCAGGGGTAATGGTGGAGCCTCCTCTAATATTGCAGCAGTGGAAGGGGTGGAGACTACAATAGAGAGTGGTGAGATAGCAAGATTCCTTAATTCTCCCCCCCATCCAATCCATCCCAGAAACCTGAAAAATATTTTCAAAAACATTTAAAGATGGAGAAGGGGAAAAAGAAGAGATACCCGGTGGAGTCGGCCCCAAATCCGGATGATCTTCAGTAGTCGCCCCTACGACCACAGCCTCCGAGAGCAGATTCCCTTCCACCACAGATAGAATAGGAACCACCGTCTCCATGTGCATCTCCTCAACTTCAGATGAAGAGGGTCCCAAAGAAGGCGAGGACACCCCACAGCTCGAACCAGTCCCATGAGGACCCCGCTGAGAACTATGACCATTGATCATGCGCACCCCAAGACTACAATCCACCGCGAGGTGTCCATAAGCATGACAGTTGCGGCAACGAAAAGGAATATTTTCATAATCCAGCCGCTGCTTAAAGAAAGTATTTCCCTAGGAGAGGTGAATCTCTTCAAATAAACCTTCCCGCACATTTATATTGACAAGAATCAGGGCCACCCTGCGCAATTTTGTAACTTTGTAAGACAAATCCGCCTCCAGAAATGATCCCAGAATGTTGCCAATACAAATGAAATGTTCCTTCGACCAATATTGTCTTGGCAGACTCGGAAGCCGAATCCAAATCGGCACTTCGTCCACCCTTTTGGGAGAGGCATCAAAGGTTGGAGCCCAAATTTTAAGCAAAATAGGACATTGTTCGATAGTCCAATTTCTCGCAAGAACCCAGTTCATATGCTCCTGTTGGGTGAAATTAAAAGCGAACCATCCCCTAGTCAAATCCTCCAGCTCAGGGATCACACCCAAATGTTCAGCCCATGAAGATTTTACCCAATTCTCAATCACCGGAATAGAAACGTTCTTTCCAATAATCTTCCCTACTACAATCAAAGAAGCCATCTGCACAATTTGGGACCACCAGATGTCCTCCCCCAACGCATACGAGCATGCCACCCGCCTCTTCTTAACAAAGGCCTTTCGACGCCTGTTGTTTTCACGATCCGTAGCCCTAGTCCCCAGCGGTTCAGAACCACCCCCAGAATCTCTTATGGGAGAAATGCCATCCGGTACAGGGACCTCATGCCCCCCGTCGACCACCTCTGGGACAGAACGCCCAAACCCCTGATCAAAAACCTCCTCAGCTCCATGTGAGTCTAGGCCCTCGTCAACAAATACCTCGGGGATCAACGAGTCCACCGCGTCCACAGAAACATGAATGCTACTGCCCAAGGTAGATACACCTTCCACAGAAGGATTATAGTCCAAAATATCCGCTTCCCCAGCCCCCAGAAGCACAGCAGGATCCCCGTGAGCGCAAAGAGGAAAATCAGCAAAAAAATTTGACAAAGAGAATTCCTCCCCCAGATCCAATTGCAAAGTGGCCGGAAGAAAACCACCGCCCCAACAGTTTTGAGCACTCGAGGCACCCATCCCAAAATCACCCGTGGAATAATGGAAAACACCTTCCGGCACCAGATCCACCGAGTAGTCTACCGCGTCATCCAAAACCATGTCGTTCGCCGGCAAGAACCCTTAACAGGTGAAAGGTAACAGTAAAGAAGGGTAACTCCCAGGCTGAAGCCTGATCAATCACCCCCAGTCAACACTATCACCAATGAACAAAGCCCCGTCTACCCCTACCGACCACTGGTTAATTTTTTTTTACCCAAGCAGGAAAGCCCCATCGGCGGCCTACAAGGCAGCAAAAACCGTGTTCACAATCAAGCACCACGAGGCGAGAGATGATACAGGTGCAGTAAACACCATCATTGGATCTGACAGCCCATCAGAAACCTATTGGGCGAAGGTCAGCACATAGGCCGAGGCCCGACCGAGCAAACCCTACCTTCAGCACCGTACAGAGCTCCCCCTCCATCTTGACTAGATCATGATATCAACCAGATATCATCAATGTTATTTGGATGACACTCATTTATTCCAATCAATAAGCCACAATCAAATATATCAAAATTCTACTCTAAAGTCACACCAAAATATATCTAATTTTTTTAGTTATTTTAAATTATTTTATAAGTAATTAAAAATGAAATAAAATAAAAAGGCTAGAATGCTGAATATCTTTTGAAAAAGAGTTTAGCATTTTCAGTCATCATTAATGGTAATCCATAATATAATTTTATTTATGTTGGTTAACATAATGTTTTTTTTATGTGGGCTAGCATAATGTGACTAACATGACAGGATCTCCCCATAGTGGGCTAAGAGCCTTCTCTCGATGCAATAAAAATGTTTTATGTTGATGTACTTGGATTATAATTAAAAATGTGTTTTTGTTCTTGAATATTGAATTAAAAATGTTGTAAATCAATGTACTTTTCTTTTTGTAAGTTCATGTCTAATCTATTAAGTAAAGATAAAATACAGGTAATGATACAAGTCTATGTGTTGCGAGAACACAAAATCGAGCCAAAAAATGCGATCTAAGAGTATAAAAAATGATCCTCCCCATAGAGGGGAAAATAGATCTTAAACAGTCCAAAAATAATGAACAGAGTAGTTGAAAACTAGACAAACAAAGACTAGACAGGTGTCATGTGCTAGAAAGCAGAAAAAACATAAAAACTGAGGATTCTAGACACCTGGAGGAACGAAACACCTGGCGTCAGAGTGGCTCATATGGAACCTCGGTGATTGGGCAACTGTATTCATGGCCCCATTGGAGTACTTGCTTCATGCCATTCTCCTTCTCCTGTTCTGGTTTCTTGCTGACGCTTGAGGAGTCGTTGTTCGTGGAGTTGCCTGAGTTCGGTGCTGGTTGCTTGATAGGCTGTGGTGATGTCTTCTTGGTGGCTTTTCCTTTCTTCCTTACAAACTGCCGCTATGGAGCAGTGAGGGTGTTCTGACCAGGGGGTGGTGGAGGGGGAGGAATGGGGAGAAGAGGAGGAATAGGAGACGGTGGAGGGGGTGGAGGCGGAGGGGGAGGGGTGGCTGAGCAGGGTCGGGGATATCGTTAATGGCACGAAGAATGAGTCTGGTGAGCAAATTTTTAAAAACCTAGTAGTGGAGCTCGAGAGTTCGTCTTCCCAGTCTTCGACTAGGGATCTTAGCGCGGATGGAATCTATGCTTCGAATTCCCTGTTGTTGGCATTCGGGTGGAAGGGTGGATCCTCAGGGTTACCAGCCCTACCGCGACCTCTTCCTCCTCTGGGGGGGTCTTCTCCTGCCTCTGAGAGGTGCTCTTCGTCTTGGCGGCATGGGATTTCTAGAGAGTGTGCGACTGAAACGGGCAACTAAGGAGCGGAGCAGACGGGGATTGCAACGGGGGAGTGCGTGACTGAGCCAGGCTACGGGGGAGTGCGTGACTAAAACAGGCCATGGGGAAGGTTTGGTGAAACAAGCTTGAACAGACGGGGAATGCTCTGAGTGCAGTTGGCGGAGAAATTAGAATGGTGAGCAAGAAACAGGGGAGGAGCCATATTGCACCTAGCCCGAAGAACATCCATGCGAGCCTTAATGACTCTGTACCCAGCCTGCTCGGCCTTAATTGCTGAGGGGACTGGAATTGCCGTCATTTCTATTGGTGCTGGCGTCATCGACGGAGGTGGCCGGATGTCGGTTGCCGACATAGAAATCTCTGTTCTCGTTGTGGACCGGAAAGGTGTCGGGCCCATGAGGGAGCCGGTTTGCATGCTGCCAGCCGTCGTCTACCTGATCGTTCACACCATCCAGAGCTACAATCATGTCCACGTCCCTATCCACATTCGTATCCCTATCTTCTACCACGACCTCATCCTCGTCATCCTGAGCCGCGTCCAATTCTGTGTCATCCTGTGTTAAATCCCTGTCCACCTCATCTCGAGCCCCGTGCACGCCATCCTGAGCCGCGTCCAAGTCCACATCCATGGCCTCGTCATCCTTGACTATCCTGTCCTCCATGTCGTATGTCTTGTCACCCGCATCCGGGGGGTGGTCTTTGGCAGCTGTTTGTAAGCACTCCTCCTTAAAGCTGTTGTCTTGTATTTCCCCCAGCTTGAAGGTCTGGATGAAGGAGTGAGAGAGGACGCCTTTGTTTGCCAGTGTGTCTGCAAGGGAGTTTGCTTCACGCCTGACATGTTGAAAGGTGATTGCCATAGGTTTTGAGAGGAGGTGCGTGAGTTGCTGCAGTTCATATTCTAGCCTCCAGGAGAAAGAGACTTTACTGCTGCTTGAGCCATTTTGAAGTTTGGTAGCCATGCTCAGAATGAGTACCAAATCTCCTTCCACAATGAGGAGGAGGAATCCGTGATTCCTTGTAATAATGATGCCTTGTAGTAGTGTAAATCAATGTACTTATCATGGTTAAAAATGTTTTTGTTTTTTCATAATATTAAATGTATCAAGAAAATAATACAAAATTAAGTTGAATGACTGAAAATTTACAAAAATGAGATTTTCTATTTTTGTTTGTTTGTTTACGTCGTGTTTTAATATAATCAAATTTATTTATTGTAAATATTAAATTATAGAAATTAAAATTTGATTATATTAAAACACAACTTAAACAAACAAAAGAAAATGTTGAAATAGAAAAACATATACTATTTTTAAATTTACTTAAAAAGTTATTTTAAAATTTATTTAATAAACAATTTAAAAAAAATATTTTAAAATTGATTTAATATAACTCTTAAAAAAATGGAGGGGCAATTCTTTTCTCTAGTATACTCTAACATGCTCTTATATATTTTTTCTCTTAACATATGATTCTTCCAGTTTGGTGATGTCATCATGCCACCCGTGTTTAGGAAATCCCATTTGGACATGGGGCATTCCCAAAGAAGTTCTATGTTGTGCATGCTAAAATTTTAGAAGTTATATAAAAAAGCAATGTTAAAGCAAGAAGGTTTTTAATTTACTTTAAAGATTTTAAAATGATTAATTTAAAACTTTTATTTTATATATTTCTTATTTAAAAAATGAAGGGGCAATTTTTCTTTCATTTTTCATTTAAAAAAAAGGAAGGGCATTTATTCTATAGAAAATGAGATATACTCTCGATGTATGTTTGGTGACGTCACCTCTAACAAGGGTATACTTTTTGGAGTAACCTATCGACCTGATCATTTGCACCAATTGGACTATCAAGGTTCCATTTAGGCGATGACAATGCTCTACTGAACGTCGGATTGATGCAAATAATCGGATCGATAGGTTATTCCATACCTTTTTTGACATGGGATACTCCCAATGAACGTCTCCTTCTCCTTTAAGCGTTTTAAAGGACTCCTTGTGTCCTGGAAGATGAGATACCCAATGTTTCGTAATGTCCCCTTATTTAGTAAGGTTATATACCCTTTTTCCCAATGTTTCGTGATGTCCCTTATTTAGTAAGGTTATATACCTTTTTGACATGGTTTCACTGCGTCACGCCCGCAATGAAGTTCCATGCTCTCCTTTCGGTATAAGCATTTTAAATAACTTTCTTTTGTGTAAAGTTGATGGGATATACTAACTCTTCACAAATAAAAAAATTAATAATACTCGGATTAATGAAAAGTCTACATTATTGTAAGATTGTATGGATGGTAATCCTAACATGCTTACTGTGAATTAATGGTATCTAATAGTTTAAGCATTATAATATATATCATTGTTTAAATTTATAGACTTATTTTATATGAACAAATATTAAAAACTTACACCTTTTTGCATTTCAATTTGCAAGATTTGATACTAACTTGTATATATAATTAATATACGAGTTGAAATGACTTAGAACAAAGGCTTTGGTTTAAATAATATAAGGACAATGAAGTTAAAATAAGAAATTTTTTTGACTTGTTATTGGAATTAAGTTTGACTCAAAGGGTATACATATATAGTGGATTTAATTGTTAAAAATATGTGTCTTTTCTTATAAGATTATAAGATTGATTCGAAGATAGATAAGTTGGGTACATTTTCATATACTAAATTGTTTATATAATTAATATACGAGTTGAAATGACTTAGAATAAAGGTTTTAGGTTTAAATAATATAAGGAGAATGAAGTTAAAATCAGCGTAGATCCAAATTCTGGGCTCTATCAAGCGTCGAGATGGATCAAATCTCTAACCTCTTCTTAGGTATCCATTGATTTGATTCAAACCAAAAGACACATCTTTTTATTTAAGGTCCGCATATAATTTTATTATTGTTAATATTTAATATTATTTATGGCCGACATATAATAATTTTTATTTTGTTAGGAACAAACATTGCATCATTTCCCCACACATGGTTTTAAAACCATATGCAAGGCCCTCCTACAATCATGGGTTGTTTAGGAGGCCTTGCACATGGTCTTAAAACCATTTGCAAGGCCCTCCTAAACCATGTACAATAATACCATGGGTTGTTTAAAAGGCCTTGCACATGGTTTAAAAACCATGTGCAAAGCCTCCTAAACCATGTACAATAAAACCATAGGTTGTTTAGAAAGCCTTGCACATGGGTTTAAAACCATGTGCAAGGCCAACATTGTTGTGTGGATAATTCAATTTTGTGTTTTTTTGACCCACATATTTTTTTTACGGATAATTAAATTTTTACTTTTTTATTGTTTTGTTAGGTAGGAAGATTACCACATCTCCCCCATATTAGATTGTTTTTGTGGTGGACATTTATTTTGGCCTATTAGAAAATTTATTTTTTATTAATAAAAATAAAGTTACGAAAGTGATATTATTTTTTATTTTGTGTTACAAAATCTATCCCATAATATTCACTATCACAATTATTTTTGGCCGACATGTTACATATGTTAGTAACGTTACATCACGTTACAAGATCTCTCCCATAATATTCACTTTCACTATTATTTTTTGCCGACATGTTAGTAATGTTACATCACGTGACAAGATCTCTCCCATAATATTCACTTTCACTTTTATTTTTTGCCGACATGTTAGTAACGTTACATCACGTGACAAGATCTCCCCCATACTGGGCTGTAGAGCGCCTCTCGGCGCAATAAGAAGTTTTTTTACTTGTTATTGCAAATAAGTTTGACTCAAAGGGTATACATATATAGTGGATCTAATTGTTAAAAATATGTGTGTTTTCTTATAAGATTATAAGTTTGATTTGAAGGTAGATAAGTTATGTACACCTTTATATACTTTGGTCAAAATCATTATATAGAGTGGGTAATTTGTCCCACAATCAATGATATCTCATGCATCAATTTATTGTTTGACTCGATCGTGGCATTAGTATATATCTATTATCAAATAACCAAATGATAAGTTTGAACAACACATGGGATGGGGGTTCAACCTCATGTGCTTGGCCTCTCATACGTTTCACAAACAAGTAGAGAAAGAGTTGTATACATATATGCTTATAACCATAGCAATCGGTGAAAAGGTCAAACAGAGTTTGGCCTTTGCATGCTATATATTTTGCATAACGACAAGAGATGAAATTCATGCAAAAGGGATCAAACCCAGATTATCAAAGGAGTACACTAGTAAACACATGTTAGGAGTGCATAGATAGTGTTACCCTAGTTGAATCAAAACCTAATACCATGCAAACACAGTGGAAAAGAGATTCAGGTTTATTCCTTGTTCAAAGCTTTGCTTCATCCATCTCACTTGGGGCTTGGTCTTGAATCCATGGTGGTCTTGACCTCCATTAACAAAGTGCAACTACATGTATACACCAATGTCCAAAATCCAACGCTAGTTACATACCCCCATGCAAGTTCTAGGTTATTCGATAGAGTTTGACCCTCCATAGGTAAAATTCTCGAGTAATGAGCAAAGGAGGGTTAAAACCAACCAAATAAGTTCAATCTTCCAAGAAATCAAGATATTAATAGATAGGGTTCCCTCTATTACCATAAAAAAAATGCAAATATGCCACGACAAAACAAATATTTCATCCGCAAAACACCAATAAAAACTAGGAAGAGATTAATTGGAGTGCCAATGAGAATGGTTGAAATGACCAACAAAGATCATTCCTTTCCCATTAAAACAAGCAAGAATCTCATAGTCGGAATAGGTCTAATGGTTGGTAGAAGTTAGTGCATTACAACATATGTATTGTATTCATAGTAATGATATTAAGGTCGATACTTTTAAGTCCAAGTGGCCCTTCACAAGGTCTTTGACTCCTCCAAAATCCTAGGATCCCACTGCAAGATTTACAAAACACATCACACATTATTTGCCTACTCCCCATAGTTCATATGGTATATATTGATAATCATTAGTGAGGGTCAAGGCCTTAGGTTTTTGACCCCACCCATATAGAACAAGTCAAATATTTGAATATCATAAGCCTTATATTGCTTAGACCATATTCCACACATGCATTCATAATTTTGTTTAATTCCATGCCAACCATTTTCTTATAAGTATAAAATATCAAACTATGGACAAAGTTGGGAGCTACCAAACCATAACATTTAAAGAATAATTAATATAACAATACGACATTGCCATTAATCCTATGCATTCATGCATATCTCTATTTGTAAGTGTCTTGTATCAAATCGTCGTGTCATCACAATTGCATGTAATCATAATCATAACAAATCATGTTACAACCACACCATAATTAGTAATATGAAATAGTAACAACCATAATTGCCATGTTCAATGCAAAAGTACATAGACCTAATGAAGAGAAAACATAGGACAACCATATTGTTGGGTAGAAATCATCAACCATGGTTAAAGCAACCCTCTTTTGGGTTGAGCAAGCACAAAAAGGGGCTTACTTGGTTATCAAGATAACAGAGCAAGCCCATATATATATATATATATATATATATATATATATATATATATACATACACATACATATATATGTATGT
>LPNX010885815.1:610818-649230 GCA_001517045.1 Pseudotsuga menziesii
CCAAATCAACCATACAAACCCTGACATCCTGACATCGGAGGTAAAAAATCGGATCACAAGGGAGAAGCATGTAAACCAGTTTATTGACTCTGATGTCCCGATTATTAAAAGTCAAAAATTAGAGGGCCAAAGAGAAGGACTTAGCCAGTTTTTCCGACTTTGACGTTATGAAATTGAAAGTCGAAATTCAGCTAAGTCGAAGAGTGGTTAATGTCACAATGAAGAGTCAAGTTGTGGTAACATACTCAAGTATGGATGTTTTTAAAAGACTACACTAACCTAGGCGTTGCCAATAAAAAGTGGGCACGTGTCGAGGGTTGTTTTATCATTATGTGTCCTCAAGAAAAATTAACAAGTGAGCAAGTTCACGAGGTGTTTTGAAGGACCACTATTAATTTTATGGACACTTGGATGACTAAATAAACATGAATATATAGCCATAGAAAGGAGTAACTAATGGAATAATGGGTGCAATAGGTGGAAAAATACAGTTAGAGCAGGGAACACTTGTCCCATTTGAGGTGGCAATTTTTAGCCAATTAGAGTCCACAACCATCAAACAAAGAGCCTATAAAAGTGATAATCTAGGACAAAGGTAAAGGGGGAGAAATTTCTTCAGACCCTAGAGGGTTGAGCCAGCCATGGTTGACATTCCATATTGTAATTCTTTTCAGTACTAGGGAAACCAACCATTGGATTCATGCTTCTGATTGTTGGGCAGATGTAATACCTTTGTAGAGATTGAGATCACTTACTGGAGAATCTTGTCTTCTTCTTATTCTATTGTATTTTGTCTTGTATATCCATAACTTCCTTCTTTGCTGATATTTTATGAAATAGAGGATTTGAGCAATGTTTAGCAATTATCTCGAGCCTTTAAGCATGAATACTTTGTTGAATGATGAGAGTAGCATTCTAGAGATTTCATGTTCAGATGACCTATGGCCTATTTTCTAGATGTGCATTCATATTAGATGATAATGTCAACTTTGGTTGACTCTCTGTTTAGTTTTATGTGCATTGTGTTGACAATTTGTTTCGCGAATATTTTTCATCCTATTAGGAACTGTCAATGTTTTGAGAAAATATGGAGATACTTGAATCTTAAAATTTTTATCAATCAATCACTACACATGAATATCATAAGACAAATCAACCACATAAATCATTCAACCATATGAGACAAGATGTACCCTAGGAAAAGCCTCCAAATACAGAGTATGAAAAAATTAGCAATTCTTTGAGTATAATAAATAGAATTGAAGAGAATGGTTTACAACACATTAGCATATTCCCCGATAAGAGAGAACTTAGATCAATAGAGAAGAGAGATAATATAAAACAACTATAATGAACTTGCCAGGTGCCTGACACTTTAATAACAAGTCAAAACCTCATCCATGCAATGTTTTCTTGACACTAGTGCACACATGCACTTCAATTTTGGATTTTCCTTCAAGGGTTCCAAGTCAGTGCTTTGGATTCTTCTCCATGCACAAGACATGCACCATTCTTACCAAGCATATATTTAACTGACTTTGATATGAACTCAATATTTTAATTGAATGTTGATAACTTAGTTAACATACTAACTTAAGTGTTATGGTGCTTCACCTCAAGTGTCATTAGTGCTTCACTCTTAGTGTCATCAGTGCTTCAGTCTTAGTGCCATTAGTGATTCATTGTTAATGTCATCAGTGCTTTACTGTTAGTATCATCAGTTCTTCACTCTTAGTGTCATAAGTGATTCACTCTTAGTGTCATCAATGCTTCACTCTTGGTGTCATCAATGCTTCACCCTTAGTGTCATCCATGCAAATATCTTTATTTACTATTTTTATCTTTACATGGATCCCATAGATATTCCTTGTTTAACTGATGCATTCTTATTTACAAGTAAGGATTTAATTGAAGCCTTATCAATTTCGAGTTCACTGGAGGTATACATATGCAATTTGAATTCTCTCTCTCTCTCTCTCTCTATGCTTATCTCTTTATCATTTATCATTTATTGCATGGCACACATGTGTATTTATTATTATCCATATTATCATGTTATACTCATAAGAATTGTCACACATACTGATGATCATATCATATTACCCCTGACCATATAGTCATATGCTAAAGTAACTCACTCTAGAGGTGATTAGTTTCTAGAGGAGACTTAATAGATTTCTCCATATTGAATGACCATGGTTAGTAATAGATCACATAGTATCACCACTTTAACAATTAAAGCATTATATCTCCACAATTGGAGATCCATCTCATAGGGTATCGTCTATGAGAATAATTAACTTGATACAACATAAGTCTAAACTTGATACAACACAAGTATACAGTCTTGATACAACACAAGATCAGTCTTGATACAACACAAGACTGCAATACTAGCATCCCACCTCAACACATGAGGATATATATGGGACTTGATACAACATAAGTCCACAAAATGACTACTGATGTTATACAAACAACACTCCCTCTCAGCGAGGGAGACATTCTATGATTTACCAGACATTTTTTCCATACCAAGCTTATCTCAGAAGTATTCAAACTTCATCACTGACAACGAATTTATCCACACATTTTCAATCTGCTCATCAATATCTATGTACTAAAATTTCACTTTACATGACCATGTCTTCGATGAAGTAGAACTTCATCTCAATGTGTTTTATCATAGCACATCTCCAATTGGATACCCAACTCATTTGGATACACATACTTGATAGGATACACATACTCGATTGGATACACATATGAAGTATGGTCACTCTCTCCATTCATCACAAGTATGGTCACTCTCTCCAACCATTGCAAGTAGCTTTCTCCGCTACTCTAATTCTCAGCTGGTAGTACTATCCACAAAACACTTTTGTTTCTATTGTACTAACCGTATCATACATAACTTATCTTAGGATAAAACAATAACTGGATAACACAATCATATAATATGTCTACCATTTATCAATTACAATAAAGAACCTATTCTAATATACCTATAAGGTACTCAAACATATTCTTAGTAATAAGCATACAACAAGTTTGCTAAGTACTTTTAAGAGACCAACCAACTACTTATACATAGTAGCATCATCTGGATCTGATCCATAATGTAGTTTCTCTAAATCAGAAAACCATGGATTTAAAATCCATCATATACAACATATTAAATGTGTAATATATTCCAGAAAGAAAATCTCATATTTTCTTTCAATATTCAACATTTTTTGACTTCAAGAATATTCTACTATCTGGAGAAGTTCTTTGTGAGCTTGCCATTATCTATGATGTTCTTCAAGGCCCGATCACTTTTACAATGATTTCATATTATACCATAGTACCTCACCTAGCCAACTGCATGGCTAACAAACCTCTCTAAGAGGTTTAATTGCCCTTTGACAATACCAACTATCACTCTTCTTGAGTATCAAACAATATTTGAGACTTTGAATATGTATCTGCTCATGTGGATTCTATTCACAATATATCACAACACCTGGATTCCTAATTCATGTACTATGACTAACTGATGAGGATTTTATTTGCTACTTCTTGTGAAGACACATAAATACTTCCTCTTCAAATAGATGAGTCTTTCTACTCTACAACCAATAATGTCTCGGATAGAGGCTTAGTAGGTATGCCGGCAATTTTTCTCATCTGTGGATGAGTACCATGTCTCAGATATGACTAGAAACCTCATGAAAATTTACTACTTCACAATATGCTCTATATGGAGCAACATATATGATGTAATCTTTCTCAATTACTTCACTAGTAAGAATTCATATATCCTTTTATTTCACTATTTGAGACATATCTGAGTCCACATTCACTTGTACCGAGAAGGTGCTACACCACATGCTTTGTTGTACATGTCTATGTATAGAATTCAAATCATGTAAATGATCGTAGTGTAACCAAGTACATATCAGATGACTTTTAGATCCTCCAAATATGAGATAAGAATTATGAATTTCAAATTTATCTTTATATGTGTGGCCATGGAATTACACTCCATCATTCTGAAACTCTTTAGGATCTCTACTACATATTTTCCTTATCTGAGGAAAATATTTATATGGTGACTTTCACACTTCTAATCTCAAGAATCATAACAAGAATATTGAATAATGTTCTCAACTTCAATCTGAATATGAGCATCACGTAGGTCTCCTCTTAATAGGAGGTACATCAACAAGTTACACTGGTGTTGGTAGGGGGTTGGGGTAAGGTGCGCAACATTGCGGATGCTGCGCAAGCTCAGAAGACACCGCACAAGACGAAGATAGCATGATAGGTGGAACATAGACTACCTTTGATTATTTTGTGTCACTTTTTGCACTTGTTGACCAATTTTTGTGGATATTGGTCATTAGTCAGTTAAATCAGTTAGGAGTTAGTTAGAAGTGGACCATGAATGTAAAGGTGCAAGACTACATATAAAAAGAATAAAAGTGAATGAAGATATAGATCGATAGATGAACATGATAGATATCAAGTTGATCATAGACTATTTTTGGGGTATGTTTTTGGTCTGACTTAAGAGATAAATCATTATCTGGTCTGATCTCTGGTTGTGCAGAAGTAATATGATAAGACGGATGTTGACCTGAATCACTGTTATCTTCTCTTTTTTTGTCTTTCTGTTCTTGCAAAATTGACGATACATGCTAAGTGACTCTGAAATATGGATCTATGATGTGATGTTTACTGTTTATGAATGCTGTTATCTTCTAGATTTGTTTCACACTGGTAGATCTGTTACAAGTATGAATGAATGATGTGCAATGATGAACGGTTTTGTTAGAGAAGTAGATTTGTTCTAGTTGTTAAGTTGATGAATCATCGATGCCTAATCCTCCTCTATACTGTGGAAACTTGGTTCCGTCAGCCCTCCCTTGAACATCTCAGGTGAGACCTCATTCGTTCTGCAGGTGTTGTTGGACAGGGTGAAACCTGTCTAGGACGATGTTTAGGGAGATCATGACGAGTCGAGTGTCGACAGAGTGGGACCCCTGTCGACTGGGTTTTGTTGGTTGAGGGTTGAGCCAACAAATGGTTCCGTTTCTAGGACCTTGTTGCGACTAACAAGAGGGGATGTGGCATCCAACGCGACTAGAAATCCAAGATTGGTTTGATTAGAAGTTGTGGGAATTTGTTGAAGAAGAAAATTAGAACCTTGGATTGACAACAGACAAGTGGTTGGTGAATTACATACATGACGGTACTCACGAGTATTTCTTTTGTGAGTTTCCCATTATACTGTATGAGAAGTTGGCGCAGTTTACATATAAGAAGACAAATTTCCAAGGAGGGGAACCAACATTGTGGACCCCTGAATTGATCCAGGAACTGCAAGAAACTGACAATAGAGCATCACGAGCTGTTGAGGTTTGGCTGGATAGTATCCTAGAAGGATATATCACTGAGTTTGCAGTCGACACTACCAAGTCTTACAATGAAGCAGAAAGGGAATTTTTCAACGGGCCTAGAGGTAGGTTCTTATTATCTCTACAATTTTCAATTAAAATGCTTATATACAAAAAGAGTATATTGAATATGCACCTAGAGAAGTAGAAATATGGTGTGCGGAGGTGGTGGATACCTTGAATAAAGGGGGGAGATGAATGGTAAGGTAAGGGGTAGATGGGTGCAAGTTTCATTGAGACTGTGAGGGAATCCAAGGAAGAAAGTGGTTGTACAAGGGGAGGAGCAAGGTTTTGACAAGAGAAGAGGTAGAGGATAGGGGAAGGTCCTGCTACGATCAAAACGCAAAACCATGAAGGACAATCACATGGGATGAAGTGACCCTACAATGATGAAGAGGGCGAACAGACCCAGACTATGTCTAGGACATCAACAAGATCAAACCCTAGCAGCACCATTCCCATGCCTCTATGCACCACTTCAAACTCAGGGAGGACCACAAATTCTACATCGACTTGTCGTACGTGCCAGCAACAGTCGAGCATTAGGTCAGCATCTGCAGGAAGAAGGCTCGAGATGGCGGGCGACGCCACAAAGT
The DNA here is from genome assembly GCA_001517045.1 of Pseudotsuga menziesii. NCBI lineage: Eukaryota > Viridiplantae > Streptophyta > Pinopsida > Pinales > Pinaceae > Pseudotsuga > Pseudotsuga menziesii. Next base: position 616,856 of record LPNX010885815.1, read on the forward strand.
TACCTCTGTTCAACGGGAACAGGACTGCCGATCTCAAGTAGTACTGTTTCCTCTATGGGGGACAGACGATCTCGAGCAGTATGGACTGGTAGACAAGCCACAGATGACGATGTCAAGAAGGGACAACTAGTGACTACTCTATAGGATTGTGCACTAGATTGGTACATGGAATTTATACAGGTTCCTACGGGGACCCTTGCAAAAAAATTGGATGAGGTTCGGAGGGGACTGATCGAAGAATTTCGGAATACTAAATCAGAGGCACATAAATTATTGAGTTGAAAGAGATCAAGCAGTTTTCGAATGAGACAGTGTGGGACTTTGACCAAAGGTTTAAGACATTGATGGCACGAGCTAGCTTTGATATGAGTGATGTTCAACATAAAGAGTTATTTATCGCAGCCTTAGTACCTCATATCCGGAAACCACTGCTACATCAAAATGTCGTGACAAAGAGAAAGGATCTAGAGATTGCGATGAAGTTGGAATATTCACCTATGGGGGAGAATGCAGTTGGCATGAATCAAATATAGGTACAAACAGAAAATTTAACGGTTCAGTTACAAGACATCAAGAAGGAAAAAGAGGACCGCGACGATCTTTGGTGCACTTGGTGTCACGTAGACGGACACATTGAAGATAACTGCCCCAGTTTCCAAAATTATATAGTTTCAGGAGAGCCAAACCCATTAAGTTGAGATAGTGTACCATGGTGTCGCATATGTCAAGTTTATGAGCACTGACATGAAGAGTGTAGCTACATGCAGAAGATAGTATCAAAACCAACAACCTATATTGTTCCTGTTGTAAATTGGTGGGACATGAAGACAAAGACTGTCGTGCATATGATCTACTACAGGAGAGAACATATGATTCATAATTTGTGAAGGGAAAATATCATTGTGCAGTACAACAACTATAGATGCAACCTTAGATGGTAAAATCTTGACCTCAACCACAGTATACATCACCGCTGCAAATGCAATTCATACGATCGCAACCACAACCACAGTTTGCACCATAACCACAATTTGTACCATAGCCATAGTACAATCAAATGATGATGCCTCACCTGCAACAACAATATGTTTAAGATGCACAGTATGTTTAGTAGCAGCCGAATCCCCCATTGCAATAGATGGCTCAGCCGTAGTATCAACAACAGGGAGGATTTCGAGGAAGAGGAGGAGGCTTCAGATGAGGTTGCTGATCAGTCCAATGTTATAATTATGGGGTATTTGGGGCACTATTAGAGAGACCTCCCACACTTGCAATGCTCATGTACATATTGCACAATGATTGATCATACTGTAGAAAACTTCCCATAGCTAATCACAAGATGGCAGGCTGGGAACATTCCTCAGTTACAGAGCTTGAACCAGGTCCAGACTCAGAATCAGCTACAAAATCAGTTACAGTTGTAGACCCAAAATCAAGTTCCAATCCAGAATGATACTATGAATCAACCTATGAACCCCCCATTGAACTAGAATCCGTCGTTTTCTCAGAACCCCCCAATGAACTAGAATCAAGGGCCTACAGTAGCGACGATCTCAGTGGAGCCCCGAACAATGGACATTGACGTTGCTGTTGTCACTCACATAGGATTCACAATAGGAGAGGATGGGGCCCACCCACATATTTGACTGGCTGAACAAAAGAAGGCACCGTTCGATGTCGCAACTGAAAAATAGACATTTTTTGGAGCCCGAGATGCGATCGAAAAAAATAATGGTAAGTCACTCGTCTATGAAATGCCTCCCGCTTTTGATTCTACATTAGAGGCAGGACCATCGCGGTAGCATGGTACCTTGAAACATTTCTTTGAGAGTTGCTTATCACCGGCAAGAGACCCAGATAGTTTAGCTGAGATTGAAAATTTGTTGCATTGCTCGGGTAAGGAGTCCACGACGAATTCTTTACATAAGAAAAAGATAGGCAAGGAGATGCGTATGAATACTCAGATTAGAGACTATGAAGTTGACTCAGTCATTCTAGATCTAGGCTCAGACGTAAATATTCTAACAAAGCAGACATGGGAAATGAGGGGGAATCCTACATTGGAATGGTCCCCTATGCAGCTGTGATTAGCTAATCAGGCGAAGGTGCAACCAATTGGACGGGTATCTAACCTGGTCGTAGATGTTGAAGGTATAAGGATTCGTGCTAATTTTTACGTAATTGAAGTTGTTAATGGTGAAGGATCCTAACCTAAACTGCTAGGGGTTGGATGGGCCAACGATAGCATGGCAATCATTAACATAAAAAAGAGGATGATGACTTTTGAGAACCAATATATTAGGGTCATCTCGCCTATGGATCCCGATGAAGGAAGATGATACATTGAACCTGTAAAAGATGAAGTTGTTAGGGGGTGGGATCATGTCTACAATATCTCAGAATATTATATTCACCCCACTTCCAATGGAGAACTCGGTTGGCACAGTGCTAGTTCTGTGTCTTATAATTATGAGGATGCGCTATAAAATTGGCAAAATCGCATGCATGAGGTGTCATTTAGGAAGTGCGGTTTGATCACACAGTCACTACGCCATGTAGCGACTGGAATTGTAGAATTACAAGTTTATGAAGGGCTTCTTGAGATTTCTGCGTTCTTAATGGAATTTGAAGAAAAGGTCTCGGAACCGCAATTATTGCTGAAAATGGAGGAAGCACTGAAGGCTACTCCAACATGCTGGTGGGAAACTCATAAAAAGACAATTACTGGATAGGCCCAGTGTCGATGCTTAATGATAGTTCGCTTCAGCAACACAGAGGTATACCACGTTGGGAGGTATGATGGACGGAATGACCCTAGCGGCCATTTGATGGAATACCAAACATTGTGGGCATCGCAGCCAAAGGATGAATGGGTCCATGCCTTTAGTCACACTCTGGAAGAAATGCCAAGATCCTGGTATGTATCAGCAGAGCTGCAAAGGGACATCACCAATTGGGAGGAGCTGACGATTTTCTTTGTGCATACCTTTCATTTTGTAGATGCTAATCCCGATGTTAACAATGCACTTCAGATCATTCGAGACGTGGTTCTAAAGGTTGTACTAGTCGCATACCCCGTGGATCCACATGTGTAGTGCCACATGCAGTCGATAATGGAATGTTATAAGATGTCTGGCGAACCTGAAGATGATGATAAGCTATGGAATATCAATATCCCAGAGACAGAAGGAAGTAGGGACATTGTAGCACCAAATGTGTTAGCTGATCCCATGAGTCAGTCATTGAATACCATAAAGGTTAACATTGGGATAGAAGAGAAACCAAAATTCGCAAGTGTTGGGAACTATTGGGATAAGGAGACCATGGAAAAAATCACAGACTTGCTACACAAATTTCACTATCTCTTTCTGACAAAGTTCTCAGAAATGAAGGGGATACTGGGTGATCTAGGAGAAATGAAGATTTTGTTAAAACCAGATGCAAAACCAGTATGACAGAGACCATATCGTTTGAATCCATGATACAAAGAAAGAGTCAAGGCTAAACTTGATCGGATGCTGGATGCTAGAAACATTGATCCCATCGAAGAATCATAATGGATCAGTCCCATGGTGGTCCAAGACAAGAAAACGGGTGAATTTTGGATCTGTGTCGACTTAAGAAAATTGAATGATCCCTGTATGCATGACCCATTTCTGACCTCATTCACAGATGGAGTACTTGAAGGAGTATGCGGTTAAGAAATGTACTCTTTCACAAATGGATTCTCTGGTTATCACCAGATCATAATCACCAAGGAGGATTGACATAAAACCACGTTTGTCACCGAGTGGGGCCGCTTCCAATACACGGTGATGCCTTTTGGGCTGAAGAACTCGCCTGCAATATTTTCTCGAGTTTTTGTCGTGGCATTTAAATATTTCATTTAGAAGTTCCTACAGGTGTACATGGATGATTGGACAGTGTATGGCCTAATCAAGGATCATTTGGAAAACCTTCGACTGACGTTGGAAAGGTGTCGACAACATTAGATCGCGTTGAACTCCAAGAAGTGCATTTTTACACACCATTTGGGATACTGTTGGGTCACATTGTGTGCAAGAAAGGATTACTGGTTGATCCTGCAAAGATAGCACTCATTTTGAGCTTGCCATCACCGACCAATGTAAAGATTCTCAAGGCAAGCTGGGGAACATGGGGTACTATCGCAAATTTATTAGAGGATACGCTGCAACCACTGCCCGATGGAGAAACTACTAAAGAAGGATGCTGTCTTTATATGGAGTCCAGAATGTCAAAGTAGCTTTGACACGCTGAAGGCCAAGATGGATTCAACACCAATACTTGTATTCCCAAATTGGAACAAAGAGTTCCACATGCATGTTGATGCATCTTCTATTGCTCTAGGAGTAGTGCTCAAGCATCTAGGAGAAGGAGATCTGGATCACCCAATTTCTTTCGCTAGTCAGAAGTTGTCATTCGTTGAGAATAATTATATGACCATAGAGCGCGAAGGTATGGCAATGGTTTATGCACTGCAAAAATTTAGTAATTACCTTTTAGGTGGCCACTTCAAGATTTTTACTAACCACTCTGCTTTGAAGTATTTGGTCAATAAGCTCATGTTGGGGGGGGATATATGCCGCTGGTTACTTCTCTTTCAAGAATTTGATTTTGAAATAATTGTAAAACCGGGTCGCGTGAATGCTGGCCCTGATCATTTATCCAGAATTGAGACATGCGGAGAGCCTCCTAATATAGAAGATGGAGTTCCCGATGAATAGTTATTTTGAGTTGACATGGCCAATGACCATTATTCCCCAATAATCCATTTTTTGGCGGCAAGAATCGCACTAGAAGAACTTTCCACAGGTTAAAAGAAGTAGTTGGTGGTTGAAACTTTTGATTATCAATTGATTGTCAGACACCTGTATAAGCTGGGACCAGATGAAATCTTGCGGCGATGTATCCTACCACATGAACAAGGGTAGATCTTAGCAGAGGCACATGTAGGAGTCATTGGGGGACACTACGGGGGTCATGCAACAACACGAAAGGTGCTTCATGCAGGTCTTTGGTGGCCCACTGTACATAATGATGCAATAGATTATGCGCAAAGATGCGATGTTTGTCAATGCACAAGGAAACCATCACAGGGAGATGAGATGCCACTAGTACCACAGGTGACTTTGCAACCTTTCAATAAATGGGTTGTAGATTTTGTGGGTCCAATCAACCCACCCTGGAAAAGAACTGGTGCGTAGTACATAATCACAACAACAAACTACTTGACAAGATGGGTGGAGGCTGCCCCAGTTGTGGACTGCATTGCTGTGAAAACAACAAGATTTCTATTTGATAACATTGTGACACAGTTCAGATGTCCCAGGATACTGATGAGTGACCAAGGTAACCATTTTATCAATTGCATAGTAAGAGCATTGATGGAGAAAATGTAGATACAACACAAGAAAAGTACACCATACCATCCACAGGCAAACGAGACTGTAGAAGCATTCAACAAAATCTTGGAGCATGCACTTACAAAGGTATGTAATGCTAACCGAGATGACTGGGATTTAAAAATTGTAGCTTTGCTATGGGCGTATCGCACCACATGCAAAAGGATGACAGGGAAAACATCGTTCAAATTGGTATATGGGCAAGAGGAAGTCATGCCTATGGAGTACATCATTCCCATTCTACGCATTGCAGCAACAACTAGCATGGATGAAGACACAGCATTGGAAGAGCGCACAACATAGTTGATGCAGCTTGAAGAAGACCGTTTTATTGTAGGATTCCATTAGCGCGTCGAGAAGGATAGATAGAAGGAGTGGCATGATCACCATATAAAAAACAAACAGTTTCAACAAGGAGATTTAGTGTTGCTCTACAACAACAAGTTCTTGAAGCATCCAGGTAATTTACAGATGCACTGGTTAGGTCCCCATCTTGTTAATTCTATTACCTCTAGGGGCGCAGTTCAATTGTAGCAGTTAAATGGGGCAGTGCTTCCAAAGCTTGTGAATGGAAGCCATTTGAAGTCCTATCGAACAGAACGAGGATAAATAGAATGAGGAAGGGTGCGCTAGAAGGAAGGGGATGCACAAGAATAGGGGACATTAACACAGTTAGGTAGCCATCCCACGATAGGGATGTGATTTAGTCAAATCAGCAATAAATATAGGTAGTTAAAAGCAGTTAGTCGGCGATGCTTGTTGAAGCGACGTGCATTTATGGATAATCCGACTGTTGGGTTGGAAGAATCGACGACGTATTTGGGTAATTAATGCGAGATTTAGTCATGATGACCGCGGTTGATTTAGTAATGATGAAGGATGGATCACCCGCCTGCTATAAGAAGGTGCTTGATGTAGGTTGAAAGCACCATTGAGTTGTGTTGAGTTGAATTATAGAGAGTAGAGCTACTATTGCGGGCAGTGTGTAAGTTGCAAAGTGAAGTGGAGAGTGTGTGATAGATACAATAGTGAGGTGCATTTGTGCGGCATGCTGAGCAACCCCGACAATGTGAAGATTTTGAGTGAGTGGGAATTACCAGTTTGACCCACTGCCATTGTTGAAGAAATCATGAGCATGCCAATCGAATCATCATCAATTCTGAGGGGAAAGCAGAATGTCCTGAAGCCAAGATCCACACCACCACAGAAGAGGTAGATGAGAACTTCCATCCGGGCGCAAGGGGAAGGAACTGCCTAGAAAGGGACATCTAGCTCCGGAGTTGTTAAATCAATGGTTCGCACTGGTGTTTTTGTGAAGGATATTCCAGGTTACATTGTGCCCACCCGTCCTGGTGTGAAGCCTCGGGGCTTGACCAAAAATCAGAAGTATTAGCCAAAAATTCTACCACTGCCGAAAGGGATGATGTGCACCACTAACATTGTCCCTGCATTGATGAACATGAAGTATGAAGATCATGATTTGTTACTATGGAAGGATGTAGCAGATGAGACCTATGATTCATTGCCTTCGGTCGTAGGAGGACCAGTCGTGCGTATTCCTCAACCATGGGCTGGATAAGTCTGGGTTGCTGGGGCTCATCAACATGCTGCATTTTGGGTGGTTGAATGAAGCCAATGCGTGTGTCAAACAACTATTGGTGTGCTTCCATGGAGGAACGTTGTGGTTGGACACACCAATCACATTCACTATTGATTTGATTTCTGAAATTATAGGGTTGCCAAAGCATGGGCCAGACCCATCGTAGTATTTCCAAGGCCGAGATAATGTTAAGCGACTAGCGGCATGGTTGAAGGAGAGGTACGATTTGCAGCGCAATGGAAAATCCTATTGCATCGACAACATTAACGACAGAGTGGTACATATTGGCACACGTATTTTGGAAAGTAAGATTGTTAGGAAGAATCACCCTATTCAGTGCACTTTGGGGGTGATTGCATGTGCGCATAAATGCACCGAGGTAGTCCAAATGAATTGGTCCCTCTTTTTGTTGAACCAATTGACTGAGGATGTAGTCGCAGTTCAGTTTGGAGAGCAGACCTTCACTTATAGTTGGCTCTTGATCTTAATTGGATTGGTGTCTTGGATGGAGCCAGAGGATTACCAAATAATGACGGTTGAAGCTATTGAGGTGTGTAAAGGCGCCTGATATCAAAACTTGTGGTGGGTAGAGGAGCCCAATTGACAAGAATATTGCGTGATCCATTTTTGGGTCTACTGGGAGGCGTTACAAGCAGTAGAAATTAAATTTCCAAAATTATCAGATGCAGCAACAGTGAAATATCAGCGGATTATGAGGTTCGCCATCGAGCCACATACTATTCATATCCGGGCTAGGCGTGACCCTGACAAGTAATGGATGCCAATTGGATATATAAGATGCCATATGAGGAATTGGACACAATAGTCGAGGATTATCCTGCACACTGGCATGAACCAGTACGTGTAGAAGAAGTATCAATGGGACCACCAGTGGATGCCCCTGAAGAGCCTTTGCGCAAGGAGTAGAGTCATCACGATTCAGATGGAGAATCATCAACATAAACTCTTGTGGACATTGAGGAACAACATATTGTTAAAGAGATAAGGATGAAGAGGCAAATGGAACAAGATGCCAACAGTAGTACCGAATCCGCATTGGAGGCACAATTATAAAGGCTCATTAAGGATATCACAGACTCATCTGATGTTGACACAAAATAAATGAGGAGGTCTGACCAAGAAGGTTTTGTTGAGGTATGCTCCAAGTTAGATTCTATATATAATGTTGTAGCAAGAAGAGGACCCAAAAGTACAGTTGTGGAGTATTTCACATTTATTAGCACCAAGATGATGACCAAGAATGTTCAGGTTCCCACACCTATAATCGATGTCAGACGAGAGGATGTCAACTCCTCACTGCAGTAGCTGCAGAGCATTGTGTTGGACATCAACAAGCTATCGACTCAGACACTAGCACACATGCAGTAGGTCGCCAAATAGGAGTTGAAAGATAGAAAAAAGGAGCTCAACGACCAGTACTTATGGTCACAGAGTGAAGAAGAAGCAATGAAGAAGGAACTTGAGGAATTGCGATGGGTATGGGAGCAGCTGGCAGAAGAAAAAGTGTAGGAAATATCAGCATTGAAGATAGTGCAGGAGGAACTGAAGTAGAATATTGCAGCAGAAATTACTGAATTAAAAAAGGAAACTGGTCACCTTGTTATTGATAAGGCGTATCTATTCACAAGTTAGGGATAGTAGAAGAGGCCATTACAAATTCCTGCCAGCGCACCCACGAAACCACAATAGAGTTGGATGGAGTCGCCAAGGCCAAGTGACTTGGATAAGTCATCGTGTAGCTCCAGTTGGACAACAACCTGTTGAATGCTATGGTTTACCTAGAAACTGTGCCAAAGCAGGTTGTAGAATGAAAGAGTTCCATTGAAGAGATTGCAACACAGTTTGATGAAATGGGGCAAGATGCAAAGAAGGTCACCGAGGCAATAACATAATTTTGGGGTAGTGTCGTTCAAGATGAGCAGCTAGATCAACTCACTAAGAACTTGCAGGAAGCCGAGACCCAGTTGGAAACATTGAAGATGATGCTAAGAACAATTCCATCAATTGTGTCGATCACACGATCTACAGAACTGAAGGAACTCCAGCAGTGAGTTGCAAAATCACAGGAGCGACAACGAAATGCAGTGACCAGCTCGACGAGTTCCAAGAGATTGGAGCACAACTTTCGGGAAAAGAAGTCACTGCGCTGCAGACTATGCAGGATGGCAAGAAATAGGTTAATGCCAAGATGGTGGAGCACCTATTGAAGGAGGATCACCTTACATGTCAGGATGTTGCTGATAAAGTCAAAGCGCAAGTCACAGAAATTTCTTAGCAATACGAAGACTTCAAGATTATGATCAATGAGTACACTAAGTCTGCCTGACGTGGCTCAAGGACGATCCACAAGACTGTGTTGGGGGCCTATTGGCAATGGATTGGGGTAAGTTGTACAGCATTGTGGATGCTGCACAAGCTCAGAAGACACCATGCAAGATGAAGATAGCGCGATAGGTGGAAGATAGACTAATTTTGATTATTTTGTGTTACTTTTTGTACTTGTTGACCATTTTTTGTGGATATTGGTCATTAGTCAGTTAAAATATGTTAGGATTTGGTTATAAGTGGACCATGAATGTAAAGGTGCAAGCCTATATATAGAAATAAGAATTGTGAATGAAGATATAGATCTATAGATGACCGTGATAGAGATCAAGTTGATCATAGACTATTTTTGGGGTATGTTTTTGGTCTTGATGAAGAGATAAATCATTATCTGGTTTGATCTATGGTTGTGCAGAAGTAAAATGATAAGACGGATGTTGACCTAAATCACTGTTATATTCTATTTTTCTGTCTTTCTGTTCCCGGAAAATTGACGATACATGCTAAGTGACTCTGAAATATGGATCTATGATGTGATATTTATTGTTTATGAATGCTGTTATCTTCTAGATCTGTTTCGAACTGGTAGATATGTTACAAGTATGAATGCATGATGTGCAATGATGAAAGGTTCAGTTAGAGAAGTTGATATGTTCTGGTTGTTAAGCTGATGAATTGTCGATGCCCTAATCTTCCTCTATTCTGCGGAAACTTGGTTCCGTCATCCCCCCCTTGAACATCTCGGGTGAGACCTCATCCACTCTGTGGGTGTTGCTGGATAGGCTAAAACCTGTCTTGGACGATTCTCAGGGAGATCACGGTGAGTCGAGTGTCAACAGAGTGGGACCCCTGTCAACTGGTTTTTTTTGGTTGAGGGTTGAGCCAACAACTGGTTCTTTAGGAGATAGTGAATCTAGCTTCTTCCTCTCACCATCTAGATGTGGGAATCATAATCTAGGTCCTCCAACAAGGAGTCTCATGCTCATTTATGTGTGAATATATTTTTGACATATGAATGTGAATAAGATAAGTTAAATATCTTTAGGAGTCTTCACATCTCTTAGAATAATATTAGGGATTCTATTTTGACTTCTTCCTAAGAATCATAGGATACTCTCGACTAGCTCTCTCTAAGGATCAATGTTGGGTGTGTTCTACTATCTTAAATACACCTAATATTTAATTATCGACCGAGGTTGGTAGGATTAGAGTTTCTACAAAATATATGCGAAGGTAGAGGGGTTCCTAGGGCATTGTAGAAATACTTTAATAAACAAAAAATTGGAAAATATTTCAAAATGAAAAACTGAGTCAAACTCCTAAAAATTTAATTATTAATGTGATTAAAGCAAAACATCATACTAGGATAATATCAGACTACTCATTAATTAACTCTTCTTCTTCTTAATCTAAGAATGGGAAAACTTTCATAAACAAATTCAGAAACTGAGAAAGGTCTAATTTATGAATAAGTAGAAAAAATAAATAAAGAAGCAAGTAGAAAACTTAATAAGAAGACTTCTCTAACTCTCTAACCTATAAGCATTTTCAGTAAACATACAATTTAAGAAATAGACCCTATGCTAGTATCAATCTACAAAGTATTGGTGTATTTTCTAGAAATTAACATGTCTAACCCTAAGTTCAATATAAACAATGATGAATTAAACTAAACCAATGATACAATTATCAGATATTACAGCAATGATAAATGAGGAAATCAAAGACAAAAGAAGAAAATCAAATCATAATTCAAAAACATACTTTGATTGAAAAGAAATACAAAAAGGGCTTTTAATAAGTACTTTAAAATAATCTAACCTAAGGTCCTACAGGCTGATGTAACTATTACCTAATTACCAAAACATAACAGAATTCAAAAAGCCAAAGAAATAAAATTGAAAACAGGTTAAAAATAAACTAAAAACACTAAAGGTCAGATGGAAGGCTGGATGACAGTCTGGAAGGAAGGTTGAATGACAGTCCAAACACACAGTCCGAAAAACAGACCTAAATGATTTAATTATCAGCTGATTTTGAGCATATGAAAACAAAATGCATACATGACAGAATTTAAACTTAATTAATTGAGATAATCAAGAGGGATTACTAATCTATGGGTTTGAAGAGATTGTTTCCATTATAAAATAAAACAAACTGAAACATAGCTCAACTAATTTACAGTTTAGACAAAAAGCAACAAAACTAATCTCTAACTATAAATTATACCTAAGATTGACATAATATTAAGCACTAACTTGAAAGGAAAGCTAAAAGGAAACTAGAAATAAGTTGTACGTGGCCGGTCACTTTAATTCTATAAACGAGAACTACATTAACAACACAGTGTGAATTATATTAACTACGTAAGATACATGTTACAGAGAACAGAGAAACACATATAAACAAATTAAAAATAAAACTACTTATCTGTGATGAAGAGATAACAAAAACTCATACGGAAATAGAAACCATGAATTGTCGAGGGGCCCTCTCAGCAATCAAGGGTAATGCCTGGCGAATGCTTTCACACATAGTCATAAACAACAAGGCGTAGAGATTCTATTAAAAAGAAGAAACATAGTTACAATCTTCTTCTCTCAAAATTGACTAACTATCTACCTAATGGATTGATCAATCTCCTATCTCTCTGTGTGGAGGTGTTTATATACACACTATTTTCAAGACATTGAGCAAGTCGACCCTTTAGTGGTCGAATGCTCTTCTAAATTTAGTCAATCATAAAAGGAAATAATTGTTCACAGGCCAGTGCATGAGAATCTGCCTCCTTCAACGTGATCGTGGCATCTTCAGCATGAACATGGCTTCGTGGTGAACAGGGAAGAGCACACATGATAGGTTTCTAGAATGAGGGTGCTTCTTCAATTGAACGTGTGGGATGGTGACGTGGTAATAAGCAACAAAATCATGACAGTGACAATCCTCTAGAATGTTCCCTCCTTTGAATGCATGAGCAGTGAAAACAGGATGGAGAAATCAATGCACCGATGATCCTTCTAGATTGCTGATTATTCTATCACCTGGGCACATGGTCAATAAAATGGTTTGTAGACTCCTTCAATGTTTAATGCCTGATATTGGATGTTAACAGTGTGTAACCTGATTAGCAAGCTGTACGGGAAGTCAATTGCGCAGATCAGGCTGAATGGTAGGCTGAATGCGTTTTGTTTATAAATTCGCCCAAACATACTACATAGCCTGCAGACAAATACACATATTAATTAATATATCGAATATGCTTTAAATAATATAGATTTGAGTTAATAAAATCATAAAAATGTTATTAATAACCAAAGTTGGATAAACATTAAATTTGTTCTTACCTTGTGTTGAATAACGATTTGCATGACATAAAGTATGCAAAAACATAACAAAACATGTATTTAAATGCGTAATTTGAATGCCAAAAATGATAGTAAAATGAGGTTCAACATCCCCCCAAACTGGAGAAATGCTAGGTTCCACTGAGCAAAAGAAAGAAAATTTTAGGAAGAGAGTAATTTAAATTTCAGCCTTAAAACATCTCTACAAAAGTAATGCTGATGAAAACGATGGGCTAGCTATAAATTTGGCCTGCTTAAGAGATCACACTATCATAGCGAGCCTTGAGATGTGTGCATATGCATGAATGAGTGAATTCATAAGTTTTGTAATTAGTTCAACCATATCCAAAGTAAAAATTTGGATAGGCTGAACATATGACACAAAAGGTATCATTTGCATTTATGATAAGATTGATCAACAAGAAAATTAGTCATTTGATAGTTTACATGCATGATTGGGTAAAAGGGATAGGGTTACTAATAGTGAAATGATAACTAAATAAAACTTTAAGGTCAAAGCATTCTCATGGAGGTAAAAAAAAAACAAAATTTAGTTAGCAAATTTTAATCATAAGTGCCATAATATTTGGTATTTCATTTGGAGTATCCTTCAATCCTTCATATAGTCCTCCATATTGATCTTCTGTAAAAATATACTTCATGCTATAACCAAGTTCCATTGATAATTTATCCTGAAAAACACTTATCATTTTGTTAGAGAAAATAGATCTATCATAAATAATGAAAATAAAAATAGTCTAATTTTTCCTAATCCTCCCCCCCAAACCAAAGGTATGGCGTGTCCTCAAGCCATGAGAAAGAAGATTCGATTGTTCCATATAAAAAGAGTGCTATCATGTTGTTTTATTATTTTGTAAAAATAAAAACTAACTAGTAAATAGAAATGATTCAGATATGTATATTCATGAAAAATATAACAGTTCTTAGAAAGACTACTTAAATGTTGATAAGAGAATTGAAAACATGACAGAGGAAAAGCTAGTAATCCGTGCCTTATTTTAAAGATATTTTGTCATCATAAAATATTTTGAGTTTACCTCGGAGTGTGTGAGATTTTATAGCTACGGGTCTCATTTCTAGGATAATGACATTTTAGGTATTTGTTGAATTAGATGGCCAGGTCCAATCCCAACTTACAACGATTCTCAAATGACATTAAAAACAATCGGCCTTAAAATAAAATTTGATTTTTTTTTTCCATATTTATCATTATTCTCTGAATCATGTGCATAGTAGTGCATTAACCAGATCTCTTTTACCCGATATTTCCTCGCTTCTAGCAGGCCTGTTCAGTACCCCGACGGGTTTATATTGGTACCATGCAAGCATAGTCCCGTTGCCAGCAGGTCTTTTCAGTACCTCAACAAGTTTACTTGCATTTATCGAGCTTCCATGTTTTAAGTTTTTACTTAGAATTGACCCGCTACCAGTAGGCCTGTTCAGTACCCCAGCAAGTTTGCCTTGTATAATGATATTAAGTATTTGGAAGCCGATTGGTACTAGAGCGTGCTAATCCTTGCTAAAACACATAATTCAATTTTGCAAAAATAAACTTACAAATACTTTTCATACTGGCCTTAATCATAAATCATGTTAAAAGAGAATAACTTAAAGCTTTTATTTGAACTTACAATCCTTCCTCTTCGTGAAAGATAAATAATGTTCCCCACAGGCAAAAATTCCACCTATTATCGATTTATCACACAAAGATACTTTAAGAGCCAAGTTTTGATAACAAGTATAGGATAAACTAGTAATCCATAGGTATAAGGTGAGATTCGAAAAAGATAATAATGAGAGTAAGTCTTATCACACAACTGTTTAAAATAGAAAATCAGAGATATACATGTCTGAATCAAAATGCCAAAAACTATCTGAATCATAAAAGGAATGGTTAAGAATGATGTACACATAATTGTTTTTAATTATCACTATAAGCTGCAAATTTTTAAGAAAGGTTTAAGATATCTTACGATCATAAATTGTCTTTCACATAATACTCCATGAGCTGCTTATAGATAAAATTCTTATAATCAAGCTGCAAAACCACTTGTTAGATGATTCATATTTATTTATAAAAACATATATAACATTATGGAAAGAAAAAGAGTCACATGTAGTAACTCTTATTTATTTAATAAAACAAAATATATATATCTATATATCTATATATCTATATATCTATATATATATATATATATATATATATATATATACATAATATCCTATTCTACTAAAAAGAAAGAAAACAATTCAAGTATATGAATTCTTCCAATGTAACCATGTTCGAAGCAAAATTTGAAATATACCTTTATCCACATATAAGAAAAATATTACTATGATTACTGGGATATGAAGAATCAACAAAGCTATTTGATTTAGGAACAATAAACATTGAAGAAGAGGATGGTACCGTGGCTTGGTTCCCTCTTGGAACCATATTTCAATGTGACTGATGTATTCTATGTTTTCTTCTTCATTTGTTATGTCACGAGATCTTTCATTGAACTCTAGGATGTATAAATAATATAAGTTTGGCGATGGGGAATATTCAGGTTCTAATGTACCCCCCCCACCGAATGAGAGGCATTATAGGTTGATCTTGTATTCTTGTGGAAAAGGACAAGTAGAAACTTCACTTTCTTCTATATTTTCTACAATCCCTTGATCTATAACCTCTCCAAATCTCGTATGAATTTCTTGCAATAATGTTGGTGAGGTAGGTAAATGTTGCAGTTTAATGTTGTAAGCATATTGTACTGCTTCATTGTTGTTAGAATGTGGACTAGATTGAACATGAATGTGCATAGGGCATAGAGGAGGTTTATGAGAAGGTGATTGTGGCAGGTGTAATTGACTAGCTTGTGTGGTTGATCTTGCCTGGAAAATGGGATATTGTTGAAAATCATGTAGAACAGGAAGTGTTGCATCATAAGAGAGAGTATCCCTATGATCATCACATGGGACAGAAAGGATTTGTGAACAAGGTTGACAGGGGTTAAGATGAGGCTGAGAAGAGGGTATATTCTTACTAATCTTGAATTTTCCTCTTGAACACCTTCTACATAATTCACAAACATTATCATATGATAACTAAAATACATCACCTATTCCCATCAAACTTAAAATTTCTAAATATTCACTTTTTATGCCTTTAAGTAAAAGTATTTTCGAGGTATCCTTCCCTGACTGTCTTAGTTTTGATCTTTGAAGGTTGTATTGAAAGCGTTCGACATAATTTTCCAAAGTTTCTTCTTCACCCTATGTTATTTCAAAGATGTGTTCATTGACCCTGCAATAATCTTTGTATCTTTTCAAGAACATATGTTTCATGACTTCCCAAGTTTAAATGCAATTCCCACCTAGGCTCATGAACCATCAGAGGGATGCTCCTTTGAAAGTAAGAGAAAAAAAAATCAAATTGTGAACATTATATGCTCTACAGAGTATTTCCAATTGAAATAAAAATTCATTAGGGTCTTCATTCTCTAGTCCGTGAAAATTTGGAAAAATGGATGGGGGAACGTACCGTATTTGTGCCACTCCTCCTGGATCTCTAATAGGGAATTCAAAGGTAACAACTTCTTTACCCTTTTTTTCTACCATATCTTCCCACGACATAAGTAACTAATCATATATTATATTGGGGTTCCTCTTTCAAATGTTCCTGTCAGTTTTGTTCGTAGGGTGGGTGGTGCTTATAACACCACTAAGTGATTTAATTGTGAAATAAGTCCTACACTTGCATACAAGTAAATTGTATGAAAGTAAATTACCTAAAGGCATATTTACATCAAATTGAACTTATGAAAATGTAAACTATCTATCTCTACGAAAAGAAAAATATGCTTAAGGGAAATAAGTCAAACTTTGCGTAAAGTAAACACACTTGTGCGAAAAATGAACAACAAGGCTTTGGGGAGATCCACTAAAGTGGATGCGTCAAGCTGTCACACTATGGAAATTCCGTAGTGAAGTCGTCTTTGCGTCTTACAGTTTCCCCTTCCCCTTGCTGTGTAACATAAAGGAAACCTATGTATCCTTATCTATTTAGACTCTGTTCATGAAAAAATAAACTAAAGGAGAACCCAGACTACTTCTACTGCTAGGTTTGGGGGGCGCTTATTATAACAGATGTGCAGGTTCTTACCTCTCGTATTACCGCTCCCCCGCCAACAACTTATCACTAAACTTCATAAGCAAATTTTATTTTTTCTACCTTACAGAACAACTCCCCGGCAACAACGCCCAAATGTTGGGTGTGTTCTACTATCTTAAATACACCTAATATTTAATTATCGACCGAGGTTGGTAGGCTTAGATTTGCTACAAAATATATTGGAAGGTACATGGGTTCCTAGGGTGTTGTAGAAATACTTTAATAAACAAAATATTGAAAAATCTTTCAAAATGAAAAACTAGGTCAAACTCCTAAAAATTTAATTATTAATGTGATTAAAGCAAAACATCATACTAGGATAATATCAGACTACTCATTAATTAACTCTTCTTCTTCTTAATCTAAGAATGGGAAAACTTTCATAAACAACTTCAGAAACTGAGAAAGGTCTAATTTATGAATAAGTAGAAAAAATAAATAAAGGATCAAGTAGAAAACTTAATAAAGAAAACTTAATTAAGAAGACTTCTCTAATTCTCTAACCTATAAGCATTTTCAGTAAACATACAATTCAAGAAATAAACCCTATGCTAGTATCAATCTACAAAGTATTGTTGTATTTTCTAGAAATTAACATGTCTAACCCTAAGTTCAATATAAACAATGGTGAATTAAACTAATACAAAGATACAATTATCAGATATTACAACGATGATAAATGAGGAAATCAAAGACAAAAGAAGAAAATCAAATCATAATTGAAAAACATACTTTGATTGAAAAGAAATACAAAAAGGGCTTTTAATAAGTACTTTAAAATAATCTAACCTAAGGTCCTAGAGGCTGATGTAACTATTACCTAATTACCAAAACATAACAGAGTTAAAAAAGCCAAAGAAATAAAACTGAAAACAAATTAAAAATAAGCTAAAAACACTAAAGGTGAGATGGAAGGCTGGACGACAATCTGGAAGGAAGGTCCGAATAACAGTCCAAACACACGGTTTGAAAAATAGACCTAAATGATTTAATTATTAGCTGATTTTGTGCATATGAAAACAAAATGCATAAGGGACAGAATTTAAACTTAATTAATTGAGATAATCAAGAGGGATTACTAATGTATGGGTATGAAGAGATTGTTTCTATTATAAAATAAAACAAACTGAAACATAGCTGAACTAATTTACAGTTTAGACAAAAATAAAAAAAACTAATCTCTAACTATAAATTATACCTAAGACTGACATAATATTAAGCACTAACTTGAAAGGAAAGCTAAAAGGAAATGAGAAATAAGCTGTACATGGCCGGTCACTTTAATTATATAAAAAAGAACTACATTAACAACACAGTGTGAATTATATTAACTATGATAGATACATGTTACAGAGAACAGAGAAACAAATATAAACAAATTAAAAATAAAACTACTTATTTGTGATGAAGAGATAACAAAAACTCATACAGAAATAGAAACGATGAATTGTTGAGGGGCCTTCTCAGCAATCACGAGTAATTCTTGGCAAATGATTTCACACACAGTCATAAACAACAAGGCGTAGAGCTTCTATTAAAAAGAAGGAACATAGTTACAATCTTCTTCTCTCAAAACAGACTAACTATTTACCTAATGGATTGATCAATCCCCTATCTCTCTGCGTGGAGGTGTTTATATACACAATGTTTTCAAGAAATTGAGAAAGTCAAACCTTTAGTGGTCGAATGCTCTTCTAAATTTAGTCAATCACAAAAGGCAATAATTGTTCACAGGCCAGCGCATGAGCATCTGCCTCCTTCAGCGTGATTGTGGCATCTTCAGCATGAACATGGCATCGTGGTGAACAGGGAAGAGCACACATAATAGGTTTCTAGAATGAGGGTGCTTCTTCAATTGAACACGTGGGCCGGTGATGTGGTAATAAGAAACAACATCGTGACAATGACAATCCTCTAGAATGTTCCCTCCTTTGAATGCGTGAGCAGTGAAAACAGGATGGCAAAATCAATGCACCGACGATCCTTCTATATTGCTGATTATGCTATCACTTGGGCACGTGGTCAATAAAATGGTTTGTAGACTTCTTCAATGTTTAATGTCTGATATTGGATGTTAATAGCGTGCAACCTGATTAGCAAGCTGAACGGGAAGCTGGATAGCGAGCTGTGTGATGAGCTGGACACCAATTGTGCAGATCGGGATGAATGGTGAGCTGAATGCATTTTGTTTATAAATTCACCCAAACATACTACATAACCTGCAGACAAATACACATACTAATTAATATATCGAATATGCTTTAAATAATATAGATTTGAGTTAATAAAATCATAAAAATGATATTAATAACCAAAGTTGGATAACATTAAATTTGTTCTTACCTTGTGTTGAATAACGATCTGCATGACATAAAGTATGCAAAAACATAACAAAACATGTATTTAAATGTGTAATTTGAATGCCAAAAATGATAGCAAAATGAGTTTCAACAATCAACCATTAGAATGACTCCACACACATGTCATTATTTACTTGTAGGTCAGGGAATATGGATTTTATCTACAAGACAAATTATTCTAATGGCTAGAAACATTTCATACTCATGAATTTTATTCACATGAAAATACTTTCAATATATTGATAATGATTTACACAATTATGTACATATATTGACCGACTGTTTTAACATAACCTATTCTAATATCATGTATTGATTTGCAACCTTATACTAGTCTTATATCAGTTCCATATAATATCATATGAACAATCATGCAACCCTATGTTCATAACTCATGAACTTTATTCACATGAATACTTTCAATATACTGATAATGATTTACACATTTATGTACTTATTTTAATTGGTGATTCAACATAACCCAATACATATCTCAATGTAATATTTTGTAGCCGTATGTCAGTCCTATATCAATCCAATATTAGTCCAATATTCATATCTTTATGAAATAAATATGCAACCCCATTTTCATGTCTCATCAAACAATAACGTATTCTTATGTTCATAATTTATGGACAATCATGCAACCCTAATTTCATAAAAATTTTTAGCCTTATATGCATCCGTATATATCTCATAAAATTTCATCTTTGTATTCATCTCTCATGAAATTTTATGTAGCCTTATATTCATATCATAAATTTCATGAGTTTCACCATTTTCCAATAACAAAAAGACAACAATGCATATGCTCAACATGTTTATAACACAATTCCTAATCTCATGAATACATATCTCTATATGACTGAAATAAAACACATTAAAAAGTATTTAGATTTGATTGATAACAACATATGATGATCAAAATACAAATACTTATCTTCTATTGTTTTGTGTGGGATCCCTCTTGATCTCTACATCCTTACAAAGATTGTTGGAGTCCTTTATTCACTGCAACTTTAAACATTGCAGAAATTACTCTCATGAAATAGGTATATAATCTCTACATGGGAAATAAGGATCCCATGCAAATTAAATAGAATGATTTCTTGCACTAAAGGAAATACTCCTTCCAATCATCCTTTTCCTCGAATAATTTCTTCTGAGAAGGTTCAGATTCTTCTACTGTGGTAGATGCATGAAACCTTTATTCATTCTTCTTCCTTTCATGAAAATATATTGCATAATGTATCTTCTTTTGAAAGTAGAAGCATTGAGACTTTGATTTGTCAAAATATTTCTTGAAATCCTTATTCTTTTGATGAAAACATTTCTTGGGAGCAAATGGCTTCTTCCCTTTTTTCATCCTTTCTGTGAGGGAAAGATTCTCCTCCTTGGTGCACATTGTCTTGCTTTAGATGAGACCCTATTCTTGAATACAATCATGCCATAACCTCATAAAGTTTTTATTCTCTACTTGACTGTTTATTGTAGAAAATAATATCTCCCATGCGGATGGGAGATGATCAAGTGGTTTGAAGAAGATCATCTTCTTCCGTTATTACTCCAAACTAGCAAGATTAGTTCTTCTTGAAGATGATGCACCTTGCTTGGATCTGGGATCCTCCACCATTGTGAACACAATCCCATCTAGGTCATATTCATCCAATATGTCCAATACCCTCGCCTTCCATGTGTTGAAGTTTGAAGTACCTACAAGACCATCTTTCATTTGGATGGAGATTGATGTCATGTCTTTAATATTTTGCTCAACTCCTCAAGATCACGTAGGATCTATTTTCCTGCATAAAACTAAGCTCCTTAATGCCCTATGCTCTGATATCATGCCGATGTTTTGAGAAAATATGGATACACTTGAACCTTAAATTTTTTGTCAATTAATCACGTCACATATGAATCTCATAAGAAAAATCAACAACATAAATAATTTAACCATATGAGACAAGATGTACCCTGGGAAAATCCTCCAAATACAGAGGATGAAAAACCCAACAATTATTTGAGTATAATAAATAGGCTTACAAACAATGTTTTACAACACCTTAGCATATTTCTCGATAAAAGAGAACTCAGAGCAATAGAGAAGAGATATCATCTACACCAATTGTAATGAAGTTGCCAAGTGCTCAACACTTTAATAACAATTCAAAACATCAGCCATACAATGTTTTCCTGACACTAGTGCACACATGTACTTCAATTTCAAATTTTCGTCAAGGGTGCCAAGTCAGTACTTTGTATTCTTCTCCATGCACAAGACACACGCCATACCTTCCAAGAATAGCTTTAAATGATAGTTTAAGTGACTTTGATATGAAAGAAATCTTTTAACTGAATGATGATCACTTATTTAAGAGACTAACTTAAGTGTTATGGTGCTTCACCTCACGTGTCATCAGTTCTCCACTCATAGTGTTATTAGTGATTCACTTTTAGTGTCATCAGTGTTTCACTCTTAGCGTCATCCATGCAAATCACTTTATTTAATATTTTTATCTTTACACAGATCACAAAGGGATTCCTTAATTAATTGATGCATTCGTATTTTCAACTAAGGATTTAACTAAAGCCTTATCAATTTCAAGTTCCCTGGAGGTATACATAGGAAATTCAAATTCTCTCTCTCTCTCTCTCTATGCTTATCTCTTTGTAAACACCAAAAAATGTTCACCTAGCTCTCCATGGTCTAAACCATAGTCATACATCATATTCCCACCATTATTTCCTCCATTTTGACCTTCACAACTAAAATTACACCAAATATGGTCCAAAGCATTATTATTCCTTCCCCATAAATGAAGGGAAGTTGAGCATTTATTGTGATTTATCCCCACTCTCTCCAAAAAGGAAAAAAAAACCTAAAAATGAGAATGGGTAAAAAACCATAGATAAATACCATGCACAATAAAATACCAAGGGTCAAAAAACCTTGGGCATCCTATAAATACATTGTGAAAGTCGCACCAAAAACACTTTTTGTCATCCATTCATTTGTCTCTCAAACCTTTCGCCATTAATCCCATATTTTGCCATATCATTTCCCACGGTGTATATTGAGCTTGCTCCATACCCATTTGGATTCATTCCCCTTATTTTACAACCACTAGTGGATTAGACTAGATTCCCAAACCGTGGAGTTGCGGGACCACTTCTCGGACGTCTATAGTGGTCCAACTTCAAAATAAAGGTACTTTTTTTTCTTGTTTTGCATTAGTTAGTAGAAAATAGTTAAAAAATAAAAAGTTGTTATTGTTTATCCTTGTCAGTCAAAGTTGATTAATTCTTTGCACCATTGAACTCTACCCTATGATCTGGACGATCTAGGGTAGGTGCTTTTGCACGCAGTAGGGGAGAAATCCCCACTACAGTTTTGGTGACTCCACTTGGTCGATCCTTTTGAATCTTTGTTATTGTAGGTGTGTCTATTGGTTTTTTCTTCTTGGGTACCCTCAACCATCATATATCTGATGCCCTCATGGTAGATTTGAACCCGTATTTCTTCTGTGCCTCCCCCCCAACCCAAGCTGACAACCTTTTTCCAAAACATTTTCAGTTTCAGCCGGATCACACTTATTCGACAGAAAGCTGCGACCTAGTCGCACCTTTTTTTTGATAAGCATGACCTAGGTTGCACCTTTTTCCATGATAAGTGCGACCTGGACCAAAAATCCAGATCATGCTTGACCCAACTCTTGGAGTGACCTCAGTCACTTTTGTGACATTGTTTTGTGTGACCTGTTGTGCATAAACCCTTGTTTTGTGTGACCCAAGTCTCCCGACTGTTTTTCTCCCCCTTTTGTGACTGTTTCACAGTTCTGTGTGACTCTGATCGCACTTGCTCCGCCAGTAGGTGTGGATTGTAGTTTTTCAATCCTTTTCGGTGTTTGAGATCCTTACTCCAGACCCCTTGTCTGTATTTTACCCATTCCCGACTTGTTTCTGTCCAAATCTGATCCATTACAACCACTTGGTTCATTTTGTGGTCCTCTTTGACTTATATGTGAGCCCCTTGAGTTTCATAGTTGAGACCCCTTGTGTGTTTCATACAACCTGATCAGTTCCTTATGCGCTCATTTACTTGTGTATATTATATGTTCTGGAAGAATTAGTTGTGATTTTGCATGATATTTACTGTCATTTACAGTTGTTTATATGCATTTTTTGTGTCTTGACCATGAGATCACTTGGGTTTATACACATCATTTGCACACATCTCACACCCTAAAATAAAAATGCTTGGTTCATGACCCCAAGATAGCCTAAAAATTAACTTAATACAACCAACATTTGTAACCTCATTTGAGGACCAAAAAAATCTTGTAGCTAAGTTAGGACATTGGGGATAGACATCCTAAAAACATCCCTCTATCACGTAAATTTGAGACATAATTGTTTTCCATTAGGGGACCAAAATCCTCTCGTACTTGTTGACATGCTCATGACCAGTTTGTCGGAGACCCCCCCACTCTGCGGGAGTAATCCATAACGAAGGGATTCTAGAGTTCAGGGTGGAATACCACACTCCATTCTATACCGAAGGATAACCCTTCATAGTCCTCCTTGTGCATGCCGAAGTATATCGGGTGTCGAGGGCCAAAGGGATGAAGTGCTAGTAAACCACTCCAGATGTGTCATGAACAAGGTAGCCTAGTGGCCATTCTATCTAGGGCTCTTTTACCCTAGATCCTTCTTGGTAGTGGGATTCTCTTAGCATATTGTTCTTCCATTTAGTATTGTTGACTGGGATTTCATCACCCTACAAAGGATACGATTTGTGAGGGGATTTCAACTTGTAGCTAGGAGTTTGCTTGCACTCATACCCCATAAGTGAGTGAGTTATTTTTATTTTCGAGGTAGTGGTGCTTGTTGGATTTCTGACCATTTTGGTGTAGAATCTCCTACTGTAACATGCTATTGCAGTTCGGTTTTAGAGCTTGATTTTTAGCCTATGATCCACCATTTGTACGCTCTCCTTTTGCACACTTGATTATAGTTGATTTTTTGAGCCCGCGTTTGATAATCTCATGCCTACATTCATCATACAACACACCACCATGTCACCATTGCTCCACCACTCTACTCACATAGGATTAGGGGGCATACCCCTTAGTTCGTTTCCTTAAATCATCATCGTTAGATCCATATTTGACATCATTCACCACATTTGGAGCCATATACCACCTCTGATTCAGATTCAGATTCCTATCAATCCGAACCTACCTTGTTCACTTCCCCATATAGCCCCATGGCTGGTGTGTATCTTGATCCATTTCAGGGGGGACAGTTGGTAGTGGGTTGGTGTCCATTCCACCCATCATTCTGGTTATCCCTTCCACTTGATCGACAAGTCCTCATCCTAGTGGGCCTTTTTACACAACACACATTACTTCTAGTCCACTACCCACTAGTGGTGGTCCCAATCCAACCACCATGGTTCCTACCATACCACCTTTCATGCATGGGGGTGGTGGCCCTTCCACACCCATTTCGGCTATTCCTACCATCCCAGTGACTACTCCTATTGTTGAAAGTCAACCTTACCCATCCCCAGTCATCCATGGGAACTACATTCTTGCTGGTACCAACAACATTGCTGGCCCTTCTCGATCCACTCTCGGTTCTAGTCTACCTTTTATGGCTAGTCTCAACCTTCTAATTTGGCACCGTGCCTAATGACCCCATTCGTCATAACCCACTATGGCCTCCTATGCCTACCAAATTCCCATTAGACATCCCTAAGTTTGAGGGAAAGGTGGGAGCAAACCCCCAAAACCATATTATGTCATTCCACTTATGGTGTTCATCTAACAAAATAGTGGATGATTCTGTCCGATTGCGGTTATTCCAATGCACACTCACAAGTATTGTTATATCCAAGTGGTATATCGAACTACCTCATGCCACCTACCTGGATGTTTCCTTGTTAGCATCGATGTTTCTCCAGTATTTCTAGTTACCCATTTGATATGATGAGGGTGTGGAAATTTTGTTATCTTATCGACAAAACAAAGCTACCCATATCACAGATCATATCCATGAATGGAAAAATCACCGTAGCTTGTGTAAGATCTAGTTAGATGATAATATTTCCTAGATTGGTTTCTAAAAACCTTATTACCCCCATTTCCAAGGAAATTGTATCTGAGCGCCCACAGATTGAGGAGGAATCTATGTTGAAGGCACAATAGTTTGATCTCATCTACGCCCAATCGAGTTATCTGTATACCATTATACCTGATGCTCCCCATGCTGGCTCCTCACGTTGAGATACACCGGGGGTATCCCATGCTTCTAATGGAGTCATCAAATCTATTACTCAACATCCTCACTTTTACACAACCTCTCCTTCTATGCCACCCCATTCCAGTAACACCCCTAGTGTTTACCAACCAGGTTATGCCCCTGATTTTTCACGTGTAATGACTCAGTCCAGAGCCACACATTCCTATGCGCCTCGCACACCAGATCCTCATGTTCATGTACCAAATTATTTGACAAACTCGTGTAATGGATAGACAACCAAATTTTCATCCCTCAAGTTGCTCCTACCTATTAACCACCACTTGTGAAACCTACTCTAGATCCAGAATTGACTCCTCCTACTCCTCTAGGATAGGTCTATGCACATGAGAACCTCCCTAATCAACCCACCCCCAATAACCAACAGGGGCAGGGAAGACAACATCGAATTAAGAATTAGGGTAACAACCATCCTCAAGGAGGTGTCCAACAACCAAAACTCTCCGAACAATAACAGAGCCAACCCCCCTGCATAGAATCCATAGTGTCCCCCTAGACTTGGGAAGAACCCACAGTTACAACCATTACACACATTATTGTCCTCATATGAAACACATCCTCCATTTACTCCAAACTGATAATCAATGTGACCCCAATGGGGTTGCTCCGGGTCAACCAAACCCATAACCATCGGGTCCTCCACCTTTGGTGCTCCAAAAACCCCTACCAAACCAAGGAATGGTTTTAACCCAACCCTTGGTCCCACAAACTACCGCAACCACTTCTACGGGTCAACCCATTGATCTTGGTGTCTATCACCTCATGATGTTATCATCTGATGTCAACCTACAGAATCGGTGAAACCAATATGGATTCACCATGGAAATCGTTAACCTCTCTACGACATCTACCTCCACCTCTCCAGATATGTCTTTTCATTTGTTGAGAGCCCCCACGAACAAGACTGCCAAAGCCCTGCGGTTCCCTTTGCATCGCATCGTGAACAACGTTACTGCCAGAGATGTGCTCAACTATAGTATAGTTGAATACTTGGCTTAGTATCCCTTGGCCATGTCCACTCTAGAAGTTCTCAAAACTTGTCCTTTGCAATGTAAAGAATTTTTATCCACGTTAGGTGCCATCGATCCTTCTGAACCTAGGTTGATTGCCTTTGACCTAGATCAAGAAGAACCACAAATTCCATCATCTATTTCCTTCCATGTTCCAGTCACAATTCAGAATTTAGAATTTAATTATTCATAAATGTATCAATGATGAGGGGGAATCCACCCGTGTTATGTCAACTTTTGTTTGGAATAAACTTGGATGCCCAACCGTTCAACCTTCTTCCACCACTCTTCGTGCCTATGATGGCCATGTTAATCAACCCCAGGGCATCCTCATGAATGTCCCTGTTGATTTAGATAGAAAAACAATGTTGATTGACATTGAGGTTGTTAATGCCCAACTCGATTACAACATCCTCCCAGGACGTAGTTATATGCATGCAATGCGAGTCGTTTCCTCTATCATCTTTTGACTCTTGATGTTCCCCCATGATGGGAAGATTGTGAACATTGACCAAATGACATACTATGATCCAAAGGGATTGGCCACGGAACACATCCTCCCTACTAATGACACTACCATCGATACCGTGTTGATAGCTTCCCCTTCTATCGCTGGCACCGACTTATTTTCCAATGCTCCTATGACATACACCTTTTTTTCCTTACCACCTCCTCCTTTGCTAACTGATATATCAGATCTATGCACTATCACATATGGTAGCATTCCAACCTCATCCCAACCTTAGTCATAAACTCAACCGAAGACCTCAGAGATTTATTGGGGTTCATTCCCTGTCCACACGATTTCCTTCCTATTTCCACCTTCCAGCATCACGAGTAAGCCCATCATGGATACTCTCAACCTGCCTGGTTTCACTTTGGGTATTCATGTGTGGTACCTAGATCCACCTACCCCTCACTTGACTCCTTAGATTGTGTTGAATCCCGCCTAACCTATTGAGATGATGTCACACCCACCTATTGGTACAAAAATGTTTTCTCCTGTCTTTACTGCTGCTCCCCCTCCTCCCACAAAGATTGGGGGAAAGATGCCCAAAGCGGCGACATAACCACATCCTCCTCCTAATGTGCTCTATGTGATGTCCAATTCCATGCGCCACAACATTGTCCCAATTTTCCTATCCTTCACACTACCATGAGCACTATTGTCGAGACTGATGATGCTCCAGTTGTCAACATACCAACCATACCTGCGGTTAAGATCAAATTGCTTTGAACTAACCACCCATGTTTAGTTTGTGGCCTATATGGTCATTATTCACACCATTTCCCAAAATTTCCTGAGTACTAGTCACTTCTCAGTGACCTTCGCAAGGACTCCCACGAGTTCGACATTACTGTCCTTGAGGAGATCCATCCCCTGGCTTCTTCCCCGGACAGAAATAACACAATTTACAAGATCTCTACTTCTAGTAGATATTTCTGTGTTCGACCATGGATAATCCTCTTGATCTATCTCAACTCCATTTTGTGACGACGGAGAGATCCTTGAAACCGCCGCCAGTTTTACCCCATTTAAATTAGTACATGGTGTGGAATCAATCCTTCCCATTGTATGCCATATTCCATTGCTCCTCTTTGCCGTCAAAATACATTCTGACACTTCACCATTAGAGAAACACCTACTTATGCTTGAAAAGACCAATGAGTACCATCGTGATGCTCTCCAAATGATCGAAGTGACTAAGAATGTTACACATATATCTTGTCATCATCATGTTATGAGAACCAAACATCAGAACTTGCCTCAAATCCCCAAGTTGTGAAGTTGAATTTGGGCCAGGATCAATGATTTCATTCCTTTGTCAACCATCGCACTTTCCTTGTGGACAATGTGCATTACCCCAATGCGTAATGCCTATTTTCCATGAAAAATAAGCGATTCCACCACCACATGCTTTCTTATAATGAGTGATGCACTATGGGTAACACTATGTCGTAGTTAACAAAGATTGGTGCTCGAGTTTTAAAGCTAAAAAGAGAAGTTTCACGAAGCTTCTCGAACCTTGGATTCGTCGTAACCTCATTCCTAGAATCCTAGACCACCTAGGCTCGAGATCCATCCTTGTAGGATATCCCCTCCACCTCACCCATGATAATCTCAACATTCCCTATCTCCCCATGGCTATAAATCTTCTCTCTTCCCCCATGGATAGGGGGAGGAATATTATGCTACAACATAAAAAATATGGCCAAATCTAGCCAAGGAGAGTGAGCATTAGGTGGACAAGTTTGAAGCTTTGGAGGCTAGGTTTTGCTTGAGAAGAGACTTCTCAACACTAAGGCTCTTGGTTGTAATTTCTCTCTATTATTACATTAATGCAATGAAAGTTCCTTTCCCATGAATCATATTGTGTATTGATCACTTGTTTCATTGTTGATTTCCTTAGTTATCAACATAGGATTATAGATTGTACTTGGTGCTTTGATCTTGTATGTACTTTGTTGTGTTCTTCTTGTAGGTGAATTTGTGGAGATCCAGTATTCCAAAATACTGGTACATCACATTTTATGACAAGTAAAAGAATCCATTCCAAGCATCTATCAATCTTAGGGGAAGTGCTTCTCATCGTTGCTACTCATTTTTTTCTAGCTCAGAGTATTTCGGGATAGGGAAACACTTCTGTCCACAAAAGGTGAGTATTTCCAATAACAAATCTGGCAACCATACTAGGGAGAGTGTTAGAATTTCTGATTATTCTTAGTCCTTGCTTTGATTCAAACTTCAATTTCTTCATTAATTAGATCTACTAATTCTTTAGTTGGATTTGATTTGAGATTGATCAGATCTACTTAGATCTGTCCATATCTTCCTCATATGCTTTATTTCCTTGATTTTAATTATCATTTGATGCCAATAAATTGAACATTAACATTTTATTTTTTTCCTTGTGTCTTGTTTTGGAATTTGCAAGCGCCATCGCACCTGGGTAGTTTACTAAAATCAACTGTCGCACTTTCTACATAGGAAACTAGAGGTTCCATTGCACAAATCTAGTAGACAAAGAGCGGTGCCACTACTATGTCCCTATTGGAAATAGGCGGTGCTGGAGAAGTAACGCTCTATACTACACCTTCAAGAAGCGGTGCCAGGTAGGGTTTTAATCCCAATTCATTTTTCAAGCTTGGCATTTGTATTTTTGTTTTCTGAGATTGTTCTAGCTTGTTTCTAATAGTTTCATTTGTGAATTGAAATCTAGAAATTGATTTAGGCTTGGATAGGTTAGACCTCCAAGAACTAGTTGAATTGGCTCATGAGATTCTTGTAGTTTTCATTTTGGTTGAAGAATAAATTTGAAAAGAAAGTGTAGATACATATCTCTGAATGTTGTTTAATCAACTTGAAATAAAGTATATTTGCTTTTAGTTTCTTCATAGTTTAATTCAAGGTTGTTTCCGTTTTTATTTTTGAAAAAATGAGAGAAAGGTCTAGGTCAAGCTTAGGGATGAGTTGGTAGAGACTTGATTGGTCTTGCAGACTCTCAAGTATTTACTTTCTGATTTCTTCTTAGGTGGTCTTTCTCTCAAACAAAAAGAAGAGTGTGGTATGTGCATATTAGTTTCATTTTTGAAGAAGTTTGAAAAATATGGCGTGTTGAGTAGTCATCATAGTCTTTCTTTCGAAAAGAGATCTTGTCATTTTCCTTTTTAAATTTTTAAATTTTGAAGTTATGATGTTCTTATAATAGGTTTGAAGATATAGTTCCATATTTGTTTGCTTGGTATTTAGTAATTTTGGATAAGCAGGAACCAAACCTATATCTCTTCCTTAAGCAGGGCATTTTGCAAAAAGTGAAAGAAAAGATTTGCATAAGCATTTTACATGGTTTTACTTTTATGTACTCACCTCATGCATTCACCTAACCACAAAAGATAAAATTGAGTGCTAGAATTAGGTTAAAATTTATAGAAAGGCGTGATACGTTAGAGACGTGTTCCGATGTCTTTAAGCGTAGGATCTATCATTATTTTCCTGCATTGCATCCCGAGGATCGTGTGTTTCTTCCATGTACCGCTGCTATATAGAACAACCTTTCACGTACACTTGAGGTATATAGAAAGGCACTTCACATAATTAGTTGTATATCGGAAGGTCCCGTTTATATGATTGTGCCTTAGACAACACTACTACGGAGTGGATTTCCCACGTACCTTGCATATATAGGGAGACACTTTTAGGGATCTTGAGACCATCTGAGCATAGCCCTTTGACCATCCTATCACCGTAATACATTGAGAACAATAGTCAGGGAGATTACTATGCACGTGTCGTCCAGGTAGTCGGGTGTTTAGGAAAGGGTACGATCCCAATCCTCCTTGTTGCGTTTCACTGTTGGACCCTGTGGTATATCGCGAGTTGTGGTGGTTTGACAATCCTTACTTTTTACCACTCCTATCACAAGTTCTTATTGTTGCTTTAGCTTGAGTAGCATTGTTTATTTTTGTTGAGATCAGTTTTATTTTTGCAAACTAGCTGATTTCCTGTGGAGGAGGTCTCGTCGGTTACAAGGGTTATCACCGGAAAATCCTTTGAATCGTCTGACTCAACCTCCCATGGAAAGAGACATGGAGAAGAATTTTGATGCAGGTAGTGCTTCTATACCTGAACTGGAAGGAGTTCCAGTTGATGAGGAAGGATTTGAATCTCCTCTTCCCAAATCTCTTGTGACGGACCTATCAAGACCACCTGTAATAGACCAAAAATTCGTAAAAATTTAAAATTTTTCCTATGACATTAAATGTTTACAAATCTCACTTTCGAGGGACATTTGAATGTTAACAATTAACATAATAAGTTTTAAAGTAGAACTAATTCCTTTATTAAATTCTAGATCTGCATACTTAAATATTTGCTTTCATAAATCATTATTAAAGATTTGATTTAGCAGGTGATGATTTGGAATAACATGAGATGAAACATTTGCTTGTTTACTATGTGCTAAAGTTTGTTTCACTGTTTGTAAACATGAAGGAAATTCAGTTAAAGTCCGAGGATTACTTAGATTTTTATCTAATGTAGTGAAGTGATGCTTCTTTTACAGGTAAGAAATTTGTAACCAGTTTCTGGATCGAGATTAATTATCTCAACTAGCATAAATAAAAATTCTAGTATATTTATTTAATTTACAGCTTTGACCAAAATAAAGGAGGTATCGTTGAAACTGTATATTTATGTTTTATTTAATTTCTTGTAAGCATAAGTATTTGGAGAATCTAAACATAAATCCAGTTGTTTTTCTACCTCGCTTTGACTATAACTTGTTCATCAAACTTTCATTTATTTATTATCAATTTAGGTTCTATATACAATTATAGAGAAAGATAAATTTGTATATTAGGTCATTTGATACCTTATTACTTGTTACCATGATAGTTCATATGTAGGTGTATAGCTGCTTTGGTTTTATGGGTGAAGAGTTCATTGTTTAAAGAACCTAACTACTCCCAAACTCTTGCATGTTTTAAATCTCATTAAGTGATGTTTTATGATAATATTTATTGTCCTATTTATGCAATTTTAAACTATAAAGACTTTACCCATGAGCTATGCTAATAATTCTATATTCGAAACCTTGTAATCCTTTTAACCAAGGTTCTAACCTATGTTACAAATAGTATTATTACTTGTTATAAGTATGTTTATACCCATATTAAACTAGGTTAAGAGTCTTTTTCACATACAACTATTATTTACAATGTCCCCATTCTATAATTAAAATTCTTATTTGAGCTAGGGTTATAACTATCATAACTTTCCATTTACATTAGG
>LPNX010885815.1:649449-661936 GCA_001517045.1 Pseudotsuga menziesii
TGCTGTGGAGAGGGAGACGCAGGCTTACGACCTCATGGCTTCACCATTGTTTTACTGCTGCAAGTAAAGACCTCTTCCTCCATGGCTCACCTCTGTGCATGAGGACCTTTATCTCCTTTGCTTATCTCTCTATGCAAGGCCTTTGTTGCCACTTATTTGCCTCTACGAGAGCTTCTCTTCATCCATTGTTTCACTTGTGAGCTCCGTCTGAATTAGCAGTGTGCTTTTCAATTTTGACTTCATTGTGGTTTTTGGTTGATGGCTTAACCATTCTGCCGAGTCAGACTTAACAAGGTGAAACCATCGTTTATGGGTCAAAATACTCCCAACTATCAACAATTTGGTGGGTTTTATGACCAACCTCAATAGACCTTTGGTCCTACCGGGGTAGCCTTACCTTAATAGTATTACAACTACCCATAAACCAACCGACAACTTCCATTTTTGGGCACATTGGATCTTCCTCACTTGTCCAAGTTAATAAATGAACCCATTCAACATGATCCATTTTGTCCTACCATCTTGATCAAACTTTCGTCAGACATTCCAAAGTTTGATGGCAAGAAAGGAGAAGATCCCAAAAATTATGTGACGACCTTCCATTTGTGGTGTTCATCCAACTCCCTTATGGATGATTCTATTCGATTGAGACTCCTTCAGAGAACATTGACTGACACTGCCACAAAATGGTATATCAAACTTCCACAACACTCGTTTGTGGATTTCAATTCTTTGGAAAGGATATTTCTTACTCATTTCCAGTTACCCATCCGGTATGAAACTGGTATAGATATATTGACCTCTCTTTGGAAAAATACCTCTACTCATATATCAGATCACATCCATGAGTGGAGGAGGAGGTTAATCAAGGCTCCCATTCCAGATCAAATTTTTGCTGACTGGTTCACCAAGTCCTTGCTTCCTCCTATTTCTCGAGATGTGGCCATGGGTGGTGCTGTTACAAAAGAGAAGGCTATTAGCTTAGCCCAATATTTAGACTTAGTCTATTCTCAATATGGAACTTTATACAATTTAATTCCTAATTCTCCTCATCGTAGCACTGACCCTACTAAGCCACCTGCAGAGACTCCTGTGGATGGTGTTGTTGGTACAATCCAACCTTCATATGCAACTAATCCTGCTAAACCATAGAGAGGTTCAACTAAAACTTCTTCTACTCCTATGGTTTCCGCCGAGGTGAGTGTGATTCAATCCTCACAATCACCCATCAATAAGAAGAAAGGAAAAGGTAATAATAAGAAACCTGGAAACCAACAGGAGAATACCAAAACATCGACTCCTGAGAATGACAAGAAACCCAAGCGAAAGTCAAAATATCCTTGTTTGGTGTGCGGAGATGATCACTTCACGAAGGAGTTTCCTCGTTGTGAAGTGATCAATAAATTTTTGAAAAGTAGCCCCACACCAACAATGTTAACGGACCCCTTCCTATCCCAACAACAGTTGATTGACCATACATATTTTCATGGTCCTTCATCCTCTACTAAAGACATTCATATGATGTTCGTCGAAAAAATTTCGTTGAATACCAAAAGTTAGACATATGATAAAAAACGTGAGAAGAAAGACGAGGGTCCTTATCTCGAGAAGATTCCTCCCATCAACCCTTCTCCTCCAATTCGTTCTAATGGTCCTATCACTATTGAAAAACCTAGTTTTGGAAAAATCTTGCGTCCCCCGGAAAGTAGAATCCATAAAAAAGTTTTCAATCCTAGTGCTCAAGCTTCTCAATTTTATAATATTGTTGAATATTTGGCTCAAGCACCATGTGCTATGTCCACATTGGAAGTACTCCAAAGATGTCCTACACAATGCAAAAATTTGTTGTCATCCCTAGGGGATTTTGATCATGAGAATTCCACCATGATCACTTTTAATGTGGAGAATTATAAATCGAGGCTATCCCTTCAGCTCACTTTTCAAATTGCTACTAGAGTGGTGGGTAGAAAGGTCCATCAGACTGTCTTGGAAGAGGGAGCTTCCATCTCGGTTTTTTCTATGTCTTGCTGGATAGCTATTGGTTCTGTTGAGCTTAGTAAGTCACCAACCACCCTGTCACGTCCCTCCCTTGAAGGGACCTTGAAAATGTTGACCTTGTAAAGTGTCTAGGGGTTAAACATTGCATTAATTAATTATTCCTAGGAATTTTGATTATTTAAAACTATGGAGGCATGTAATTTATAAATTAATGTTATTTGTAATTAGTTGATTATTATGAAAAAATAATTAATGGTGGAAATGAGTTGTCAAGGAAGGATGGTGCATTAGGAAACTTTCCAAGGATGGGAAAATGGAAACAATGCAAAATAAGGAAAAAGAAACATGTCATAGAAAATATAGAAACTATCCAAATTAGTTTCCAATTTGGTGCTAGGATGAAAAGCAAGGAAAGATTACCTTATGCACAACTTGCTTAGTTTGTTGAAGAAGAAGAGGTGACCTATGTTAATGATGGGTTGCGAATTTCAAGAGACAAGGATGGTTAATTTTATGACCATATGGAGTATGAATAAAGCAATGTGGAAATACCCATGGCTAATCCTAAGAAGGATTTAGCAAAGATGATAGATGCAGCTGGAAACTTGCCCAACCACTACAAAGACTATCTGGCCTTGGGGGAAGTGATTTTCAAATCCATTCCTTTCAAAGATTATTTTTATTGCAGATTTGGATTTGAGCCTAAGAATGTAGATGATTACTCTTTCAAGAGCCACAAATCATCCATAGAGGAACTAGGTTGTTCCACCTCTCTGAGCAATGAGGAGGAAGAAGAAAGCAAAAGTGAAGAGTCATCAAATCCATCAGCATGTTCAAGCATCCTGAGATTCTTTGGTTTTTCTTCAAGAATATTATCTGCAAGTAATGATCATAGTACCATTCAAGAAGGAAAAACCTCAAGTTGTTTGTAAGAATATGCTCCAAAAGATCTTGCTTGTTTCCCATTACTCCAAGAAGAGAATGAAGATAAATGCAATTATAGTTTCCTTGTGAGTGATATTCAGACCACTGCTAAGGATGTGGGTTCATATGGTGGTGGAAAGACATATTTTGGATCAGATCCAAAAGAGAAAAAAAAATCAGAGTTACAGTCATCTCAGGAGCCACATAAGGAAGAAGAAGACAAGGCCACATCGCTTGGGTGTGAACCCGAAAATTTGGTGGAGGAGCAGGCCACCAGAGTATCTGTATAGAAAGATGGGAAGATGAAGAAAATGGATGATAAAAGTTCTGATTTTTGCAGCAGCCATGTTTACCTGCAACCATATTATCCATGGGAGGATGAAAATACTTCATGTGCAGACGAGGATTGCAAAATGAAGGCCCATTGTGAAGGAGAGGAATTCACTCCTAGTTTCTATGTTGGTGATCCCAAAATCAGTGCAAAGAAGGTTGATGTTGTCAATGGTGATAAGGAACCTTTTGGATCATATCCAAAAGAAGAAAATATATCAGATATTAAATCATCAATTGATATTCCTAATGAAGTGGGATACAATCCCCCACCAGCGAGGTGTAAACTAGAAAATTCGAAGGAGAGAAATCTGATGCAAAGGGAGGAAAAATGTTCAGAATTTTGGACTTCATTGCAGCATGATGAAGCTATAATGACAAGGAATGAAATTATTTCTGATCACATGCCATTCCAACCTTCATATATACCCTCCACTTCACATCATGGAAGTGAGTGTGCAGAAAATTCAAAGGTTGACTTGTATGTTGAGGATGAGTTTTGTGTAGTGGATCCATGCCGCAAGAAAATTGGTCATATATGTCAGCTATTAGAAGAAGAAACCTTGTTGGAGGATATTATTGGTGAGCCACATTATTTGAGTGGATCACTAAAGGAGGACAGAAAGACGCTCAGGGCAGCAATGAAAAACTTTGTTGACATCAATGCCTTGGTGACAAGATGTTGTTGGAAAGCTTCTAGTGGAGATATGGAAGGAGAAGCCTTTTTGGAGGAGTGCATAGCACTAAAAGAAGGAATGGAAAAGATGAAGGAGAGATATATGAACTTAATATCTGATAGAGAATGTCTCCTCATGGTGGCTGAAATGTACCATAGTGCACTCGAGAAGGAAGAAAAAAAATCAGATAATCTGACTAATAAGTTGGAGATCACCAATAACTTATTAAAGAGAACACAAATATCCCTTCAAGAGTCAAAGTTGTAGATATTTAAACTTCAGAAGGAGTTGAAGGTGTCACACCTTTCATGCTGCATGGAAGAAAATGTTTTGGGTATAATGGAGGAACCTCATGTGGTGTACATCCATGAGGGAGGAGCAAATTTGTAGGTGCTTGTGAAAATCTATGAGGAAGAAAATCTGGGCCAAGCACTCATTAAGATTGAGAGGAAGGATGACGTGTTATTCTCCTTCAGAAATATGGATGATCAAATTCAATATTGATCAGAAAATAAAATTCCTTGTTCATCCATTTATTGGGTGGATAGAGCCACCTTGGGAATGAAGACCTTGGGAGGTAAAGAATTTTATTTCTGCAATAAATTTTTTGTTGTGACTGACATTGTCTTGACATGTGAACAACAAAAAAGACTTATTTTTCAGCTATTAGAGACCTCCCATACACATGCACATGAGGTGCATTCTGATTTGCATGTGCTTGAGGATTTTGAGGTCAAGCAATATGAAGACCAAGCACTTGTATGGTTCCTAAGAGATTATGAGTTGCATCTAGGAAAATGTTGTACAATTTTGGAGGAGGAACATGATCACACTATCACTGAGAAAACCAATGGAGGAAGTTGTGGATCCATTATCTTGATGGATGAGAATTGTAGGGATTTGGCTCACAATTCTTCACCCCACACTTCTATTTCACCCACATCATGTGGGGATGAAAATTGGGTGAAAGGATTTTTTCTGTTAATGCCACAAGAGGAGCATGATACTTCCACTCTTCCAATTGAGAGATTGATGGTCAAGCCATGTTGTTTGATAAGTTCATTAGTAGTAGATGAATTATTCCCACCTGAATCATTCAGCATGAAAGTTTGTGCATCCATTGATTGGGTGGCCAGACACATGATTGAGATGTGTGCACTGGAGGGTGAACATCTTTCTTGCATCAATGGAGAGACATTGGACACATAAGAGAAATTGTATGAGCCGTGGCATGAACATGTATGGCTGCTACATGATGCTTTCAGTATACATGTAGGGGCATGGGATAACCAGCTGTGCATTCATAACAATAGTGATGTGAGTTCCAGTGCTACCTTGCACATGGATTTTCATACTTTAGAGAGGCTCAAGATGATTTGGTCCCACATTCAGAAGTTCCATGCTTGGTGGGAGAATCTCGAAGATATCCAGTTTGGTGTGGGAAGTGATCAATTGTCAGTGTGGTGGTATGATTTTCACATCCTCATTTTCATATTCTACGATGATATAATTTTGTTGTTGTTACTGATGTTTGGAAGGGAACAAATACTACCATGGGACCCTGGCATTCTTTGGAATGAAATGTTTCCAAAAGGGGAAGAAAATTTTGGATCCTTGCGGAGGAGGAAGTGGGATCCAGGCATTATACTCAATTAACTTAACTGGTTTCACAATTTTGTTGAAAGAAGTGGTCATTACAGAAATGATTATAATCATAGTGGTGTAACAGAAGCATAGAGGACAAATTTTGCAGCACTCTAGAGTGCTTCTGCTTGAGGATGAGCAGACTTGGGAGGGGAGGACTGTCATGTACTTCCCTTGAAGGGACCTTGAAAGTGTTGACCTTGTAAGGTGTCCGGGGTTAAACAT
The DNA here is from genome assembly GCA_001517045.1 of Pseudotsuga menziesii. NCBI lineage: Eukaryota > Viridiplantae > Streptophyta > Pinopsida > Pinales > Pinaceae > Pseudotsuga > Pseudotsuga menziesii. Next base: position 655,248 of record LPNX010885815.1, read on the forward strand.
TGCATTCATTAATGATTCCTAGGAATTTTGATTATTTAAAACTATGGAGGCATGTAATTTATAAATTCATGTTATTTGTAATTAGTTAATTATTATGAAAAAATAATTAATGGTGGAAATGAGTTTTCAAGGAAGGATGGTGCATTAGGAAACTTTCCAAGGATGGGAAAATGGAAACAATGCAAAAGAAGGAAAAAGAAACATGTCATAGAAAATATAGAAACTATCCAAATTAGTTTCCAATTTGGTGCAAGGATGAAAAGCAAGGAAATCTTACCTTATGCACAAACTTTCTAATTACTCAAGGAGGGTGCAGTTTCTATTTTGGACCGAAGGATACAAACATAGAAACATTTGTTAACCTTCATACTTGCTATTTTTCTCAAGGAGGTTGAATTTCCACTTTGGGTTAAGTTATACAAACAAGGAAACATCATTTGCAAACCAAAATTGCTAATTCCATCAAGGAGGGCCACTCATGGCTTTGGAACAAGATTGGCAAGTGGGTTACTTGTTCAATGGGTGAAGGAATTTCTCTACAAGTCACCCACGATCTACTTAAAGTAATTTCCAACTCCATTATTCAGTTTTGTTAATGTATTTTTGTAATTTATTGAAGCTTAAGCTTCATTTCTGAGTGGTGATCCTTAGTCTCTTGGGTGATGTGCCCCAATTCCCTTGTTCCCCTTCTCCCCTCTTCTTCCCTTCTCATTGCAGGTTATATTGGATATATGGAAAATATCTCATCCATTAATGGAGTTTTTTTTTTCAGTTTCTAAAGCCATTTCCATTTTAGTGCAGCACATCAGAGTGATTGGGACACTCCTCCATTCGAATCTTAGAGCTATCTTCAAGTTATCCTCCTTTTATGAGAGATTGATGATATGAAGTGATGAAGAGAGATATATGGATCTCTGCCATTAATTTAGGTTATTTTCAGTCTGTAATATCAGTCTCCTAAAAGTTCCAAAGTTTCTGTAATGTTCTAATAGATTTTTATTACGGTGTCTACCTCCAATTCTAATTTTCTAGCCTTGTAATGAAGACTAAATTAATGAGTAAAGATATAAAACTCCTGTGAGATTGAATTCAGTCATTAATGATATGAAATAATTTATTCTTACCTTTCTGAAAGTATTACAGAGTTTTGAATAGATCTTATTTACTTTGGAGAAGCCTTTCCACACCCTAGCTAGAACTGCATTGAAAAATGACTAGTTTTAGATTTTGAATAAGTTGAAGGACTTAAACCTTTCTGATTTTATTTCTTTCAATTATGAGAATTAATTAAATTCATATTAAAAACATTCCATGTCTGAAACTGATTTTTATTAACCTTCTCCATGTGTTTGGAAGTCCCAGAACTCGATCCTAGAGTGTAGTCCAAGGGACTAGTTTTCCGGTCCAATATCCTAAAATTCCCAAATATGTTAGTTACATGAACAAATTTTTTTTAACTGTAATGTAAATTTATATCAGACCCATATTCAATTTCCCCAAGACCCTGTTTGAAAAATGATGAACTACTCTTCCTAGTTTCACGGTTTGGCTGCCTAGAAGCGTGGAAGTAGGTTTCCGCATAGCGGATTCTGAAACCTAAATGGAAACAGATATAAATGTGTAAGAGAAGAGGAAATTACATGTCTTAAACATCTTTGGTTTCTTCCCCTTTCTCACTCCTCTTTCCTGCAAAATTTTCTAGAAAAAAAACCCTAATTTTCCCTGTCTGAAGAGGCTCTGAGTGGTTTGATTCAAAGTTCAGAAATTTAAATTTAAATTATAGAATTAGATAGTGTTAAGGTATGCACTCCAGAATTTGGACATCATAATGTGCTATTTCCACATTGGAAGTACTCCAAATATGTCCTACACAATGCAATAATTTGTTGTTATCCCTAGGGGATTTTGATCATGAGAATTCCACCATGATCACTTTTAATGTGGAGAATTATAAATCAAGGATATCCCTTCAGATCACTTTTCAAATTTATACTAGAGTGGTGGGTAGAAAGGTCCATCGGACTATCTTGGAAGAGGGAGCTTCCACCTTGGTTTTGTCTATGTCTTGCTGGATAGCTATTGGTTCTACTAAGCTTAGTAAGTCACCAACCACCCAAAAAGATTTTGACGGATGAGGTTTTCAACCCCACGGTCTATTATCGGCATTTTCCATTGATCTAGGGGGAAAAACCATTTCTATCCAAGTAGAAGTAGTCTATTCTCCTCTAGATTACAATTTATTATTAGGACGGAATTGGTTTTACGCTATGATGACCTGTGCGTCGTCAGTTTTTTGCACACTCCAATTCCCACATCAAGGAAAATTGTGATCATAGACCAACTCGATTATTGCTCACCAAATATTAGTGCTTCCATGACAAATAATTTTCCTATGCTAGGGAAGTCACTTCCTCACTATCAGTTTGTAGGGGTTGGATTGTTGAAAGATTCCTCACTCATGGGAATTTTTCGATCCAACAATGCCCCTCATAGTATAGAAGTTGCCATGGTAAACATTATATCCTCCATGACCAGGGGCATGTCTAAAGGAAAATTTATTGTTGAATCATCTTCTCTAATTCTGCACGAAGCCCTATATGATGCCATTCAGTCTATTTCTGATGCTTACATAAATGACCATCATTTGGTAGCATTAGATTCTTACCATCTGCACTATTGGCTAGATTCCCATCTCTTGACTTTAAATTATATCTCATATAATTTTCCATCAGATGAGTCTATTATGGAGGTCATAAGTCTGGATGAATATCTATGAGAAGACTCTCATCATCGATCATCATTTATTCCTAAATCCAATTTGGTAGATTCATATTTTGTTTCTCTGATTAGTTGTGATATAGTCGAATATCCACAAACACCTATATTACTTGAAGGTGTTGATTTTGAAGGGAATTTATGCAACATCACTAAAAAAATTCCCCTTGATATATCGGTTAAGCCAGGTGTTATTGACGATATCCACATTGGATAGAACTGATCAACAACAGAAATTGAGGAATATCGAGCTCTTTTTAAGGAATTCCACGATGTTTTTTCCTGGACTTATTAAGAAATGCCCAGGATTGATCCATGTATTGTCGTACATGAGATGGAGAGATACCCAATGGCAATACTTGTTAGGAAAAAACTTCGCTAGGTCCACCCAAGAAAAGCTGCAACCATTAAAGTTGAATTTGAGAATCTTTTGAAAGATGGTTTTATCTACCCCGCGCCTTTAACCGAATGGGTGTCTAATATTGTCCCTGTCACCAAGAAATAGGGAACTATTAGGGTTTGTATCGATTTTACGGACTTGAACAAATATTTTCCAAAGGAAAACTTTCTTACCCCTCATATCGATCATATCATCGAAAACTCTGCTAGAAGTGTCATGTTTTCCTTTATGGATGGATTTTCTAGCTATAATTAGATTGATATCTTACCTTCTGACCAATACAAAATGGCATTTATTTTCCCATGGGGAACCTTTGCTTATCGGAAGCTACATTTCAGCTTGAATAATGTTGGAGCTACCTTCCAACGAGCTATGTCTTATGCTTTTCATGATATAAAAAACATAGTGGAACCATATCTGGATGACCACCTACTCATTCATAGTAGTGGGAAGACCATTTGGGGCATCTTAAAAACATTTTCCTTCGATTCCATGATTACCACATTCGACTCAATCCACACAAGTGTGATTTTTGTGTTGAGACTGAACACTTAATTGGTTTCGTTGTTTCTAGGGATAGGATTCACATTGAACCCTTAAATATTGTTGCTATCATGGCCTTACCACCTCCGAAAGACATTACTAGAATCCAAATTTTGCAAGGGAAGGCAAACTTTCTTCGTCATTTTGTATGCATTTTTGCAGAGAAAACACATGGCTATATGCGTCTCTTGAAAAAGAACACTCCCTTCTTGTGGGATGATCAAGAGCAAAGGGATTTTGATAATTTGAAACATGCTATATCACACTCACCTTTTTTTCACCCTCAAAATTATTCAAAAGATTTTATGCTTTACATTCTCACCTCCACTACTACCATTGGCATGGTTTTAGCGTAGTAAGGCACGAACAACCAAGAACATTTTATCTAATATTTGAGTAAGAGTCTCCTAGACTATGAAACCTGATACTCACATGTGGAGAAGCTAGCTTTGGCTACAGTCATCACCATGCAACGTTTCTGTCACTACATCTTACTTCGCACTACTACTGTGCTTGCAGATCAAAACCCTATGTACTATATTCTCACCCGTCAGGTACTAGGGGGAAAATATTCCCGTTGGATTGTTATCCTACTAGAATTTGATCTCGAATTCACCAAGACCACTTCTAAGAAGTATCTGGTCTTCACGGAGTTGATGTGTGACCTTCCCCATGCTCTCATGGAAGTTGAGCCCAATGATTCATTTCTGGATGAATTCTTGTTCCTGATAAGCACGACTGACCCGTGGTATTGATATTTGATCATATATGTCCAGACCCAAATATTTCAGCCCAATCCATCCCATGAGGATTGCTAGATAATTCATCACCATGCTAAGTATTACCTCATTCTTGATGACACCTTATACCCGCATGATATTGAATCTATCCTTCACTGATGTCTTAGTCATGACGAGGTTGAACAAGTCATGAATGACTACCACTCTATAGCTTGTGGTGGTCATCTTTCTGGGATGTCTACAACTCAGAAAATCCTTCGTGTTGGGTACTTTTGGCCCTCAATATTTAAATATTGTCATGAAGCGGTTAAGAAATGCCCACCTTGTCATCTTTTCTATACAAAAAAGCGTACCCACCCGCTTCCGTTAAACCCCTTCATTACCGTTGGCCCTTTTTCCAAATGGGGGATTGAATTTATGCATTGTAATACTACCTCAGCTGGGGGCCATGGTTACATCATCGTAGTTGTGGATTATTTGACAAAATGGGCTTAGGTAATGCCTACATATGTAGACGATGGTAAGACTTCCACCCTCTTCCTATTTAATAATGTCATAGCTAGGTTTGGAGTTCCAGAAGCCATAGTAACTGATCATGGATCTCATTTCCATAATCAGATGATGGCCGAGTACCAAGATGGGTTTTCGTCATGAAAACTCAACCCCTTACTATTCACAAGCTAATGGCCAAGTTTAAGTCATTAACAAAGTCTTGAAGACTATGCTTGATAGCATGGTTGGAGATCATAAATACAACTAGCACTTAACTCTCTTTTCCTCACTATGGGATTATAGAACCTCAGTCAAAAAACAACTAGTTTTATGCCTTTTCAATTAGCCTACGAACTGGAAGCCTTCCTACCTATTGAGTGTGAAATTCCATAACATAAGCTTGCAGTTGAGATTCTACCAACCACTTCTACTGAAGAATAACGTTTCCTTTATCTTTTGAACCTTGATGAGACTTGATGACATGCCTCCTTAGAAAATGAGTCGCAAAAAAAACGAGTCAAGGTTTAATATGATAAATCAGTTCAACCTTGTGTTTTTAATGAAGGAGATATGGTTCTGACCTACAATCAGAAACATGACAAACTTGGGAAGGGGAATCTTGAATCAATGTGGCACGGTCCTTTTATCATGAGAAAAGTCTTAGGAAAAGGGGCATATGAGCTTGTTCACTATGATGGGATACCTTTTGGGCTGTTAATTTCCATATGCTTAGCTAAGACATTAGTATTTTATTTCATAACAAAAGCATATAAACAGGATCACTGAAAGATAGACAAGCACAACCATACAAAAGGAACACAAAGATTTATCTTGGGAAAACCCTAAAGGGAAAAACCCAGCAAAAGCTTCCTCAATATAGATGCCCCAAAAAGATAAAAGATAAAACTAGCAAGGAGATCAAAGCCCGATCCTCCTCCTTCTCCATCTACTTCTCTTCTCCACTAATGCGCTACACAAGTGAGAGTGTGTGTCACTAATGAGGAGCGCTACACCTCTATTTATATTCATCCATTCACTTAAGTTAACTCATTTGACATGTAGGCTCAAGTAACCACACTGGGGTGCTAATGACCCACCTTTACAATTAGAGGGGACTACCTCATGACTCTTATTAGATCTTTCGATTAGGAGCATTGGGTTACAAAGTAATACAAGTGGTTCTCCCGGTAGGACCATCGGGGACCACAAAAAGATACATATAGAATATTCTTCGAAGTTACAATATTTCAACACTCCCCCTTAACGAGAAGGGTATTCTACAGCAACATCAACAACAACAAGAGTAGAGATAGGGGACATCATCAACATCAGCAGGGTAACACATCTATAAATCATTGGAAGCTTTTCAACATCATGTAGTCTTCATCTTCAATCATCAGCAACATCTTCAGTCTTTGATCCGCAACATCTTTAGTCTTTGATTCGCAACATCTTCAGCATTTTGATCTTTTAATTAGCAACGAAATATTCAGCACTTGGACCTTTCGATCAGCAACATTTTCATCACTTTGACTGTTCGATGAGCAACAACATCTTCATCATTTTGACCTTTCGATCAGCAACATCTTCAGCACTTTGAATTTTCGATCAGCAACAACATCTTCAGTACCTTGACCTTTCGATCAGCAGCAACATCTTCAGTACTTTGATCTCTCGATCAACAATATCATCATCAACACTTTTCCCTTTCGATCAGCAGCAACATCATCATCATCATA
>LPNX010885815.1:664828-729922 GCA_001517045.1 Pseudotsuga menziesii
CTGAGTTATCTCTTGTACCCATGGTGGTCTTCATCCTTCAAGGTGGATCTACCACTCTCCGAAGCTTTTTCTTCCATCATGGTGTCTCTGACCCTGGAAGCTTCAGATTTATGTTTATTGGAGTGAATATTGAATTGTCATCACTTATACTTCGGAACAAGTCTCATCCTTGTTTTCTTGTAGGAGGTTGTACATGACCTTTCCTACAATTCAAATGCACCAGTTGCATGGTTAGAACTATTTCATAAAACATATGCATAATGACAAATTCTTATGCATCATGCAACTGTTTAGTCAATACAACATTCATCCATATCTCACATAAACTTTCTAGATGCCTTCCATCTCCACCATGACATTATTGAGATTGTGCACTAATCCAATATGTCAGCAAAGAGGTTTGATAAGTAGCAATGGAGATTTGTATAGCACCATGAGCTACATACCCATCACATGCATATTAGTAGTATACAATCATTAATGCAAACAATCTATCATGCATAACACATCAACTGAATATAATCAAATGCATAACAAAAAAATATCATTAAATGACAATTGAATACTTATGTTTTGTTTGTTTCGTGGGTAGACTCCTTCTTGATCATTCTGCTTCATCATCTTCTTCATTCATGAAATCATCATTTCTTATCCAGATGATAAGATGGATAAGAGGTTCTTTAAGAATTGAGTTCTTCATATTCCTCATCGCTTGAGGGATCTTCTTTGAATGGTGAGAGCTTGATCTTCAATTGCTTCCATCGAGCTTCTTCTTCTTCCCAAAGTCTGTTGAAAGTAATTACTTCCTTCTGCCACACATTCTTTGCATGAATGAATCCCATGATCCTGGGAGACCATTCAAGGTGGCTATCACCACTTCTGCATTCTGGATCTTCACATTCTTCAACTGTTTTCTCAAAGCCATGTTCTGATTTAAGTTCTTATCTTCAAATAGATTGGTCAAGGAATCAAACATATTCAGTGTCTTTGGGGAGACACTTGTGGTACAATTTGATTCATGACTGAATTAGCAATGATCTTCTTGGCCTTGACCAAGTTCTTCTTGTGTAAGGATTCTAGCCTCATCTCCCTCTGGAATTGGAACCTCTATACTCATGTAGGTGTCCAAACCATTTTCTTCAAAGAGATCATATAATTCTAGGCTTGGAATTTGTCAACTTCACCAAGATTATCATCAAGCTGATGTGATAGATCACTTTGAAATGAGAATCTCAAATGAAAATAGCAAAGGATTAGATCTTACCGATTTGAGGTGTCTGTCTTGGTTCCGAAGCTCACTGATCTAGGGTTTGTCACATAAACTCTAATTTAAAAAACTTGGAATATTTCAGATCTGATAGGCTAGACAGATAGATCTCTTCAAATGGAGCTGTCCAATGTACTCCATTTCTGAAAATAGTGGAGAGAAGCTCCCAGAATAGGAAGCCCTAATTTTCCAATTTCTTCAGTAGAAATTCCTGTTACTGTTTCTGTGATATATCCGAAATTTATGCTCCTCCATGTCTGAAATTTTGTACTGAGGTAACCTCGCATGTTCCTGATCTAACATCATAGGTTTCATCAGAATTGGTTTCACCATTTGGGAGTTATGATCCTTTTCCCAAGGTGACCTATTACAGGACTGTTCATAACAGTGAAGTTGTATGGAATGCCACGTGTCAATGGTTCATATTTTTAGTCTGATATTTGGACCACCGAAATTAAAGTCCGTGCCCTTTCTAGAAAATCTTCAGGAATTCTATTTGGACCTCTGTATCCCAAGATATTACAATTCTCCCCAGGTGTCCTGTTTAGGGATGAATTCTGGAAGAGGCTGGAACCCTAACGTGGAGAGAACATATCTCCTGGAATACAGTGAATATGAGGATGAATTTTGGACACAGTGTTCATCAGGATTTTATTTTCAGCCCCGACAATTTTCAGCTCCTGATCCTTCACTAATCTTGGAATATAGCGAATGTACCAAAACGTAGCAGTTTTAATATTTAGGGTTTTTCTAGCTCGGGGTCAAACTTGGGTTTGACTTTCCCAGAGTTTCACCCAACCAAATTTATTGATCTAGGTCTCTAAAATTTGGTTTTTATGAGGAGAAAAATCCTATGCTGGTCTCACTCAAAAATTCCTCTTTTGTAGAAATCCCTGATTTCCACATCGAAAACTGAAAATGCTCGGAATCGAAATTCCGCTTCGACAGAAAGATGCGCCCTTCAATGGAGAGTCATCCTATCATACTTTTGCTGATGGATTGTGGAGAGAGACCCAAAAAGTAAGAAGCCCTAGATTCTGAAGCTGCATAATGTCTTCTTCTCAGGTTATCTCTGATACCATGTTAATTTCCATATGCTTAGCTAAGACATTAGTATTTTATTTCATAACAAAAGCATATAAACAAGATCACTGAAAGATAGACAAGCACAACCATACAAAAGGAACACAAAGATTTATCCTGGGAAAACCCTAAAGGGAAAAAACCAGCAAAATCTTCCTCAATATAGATTCCCCAAAAAGATAAAAGATAAAACTAGCAAGGAGATCAAAGCCTGATCCTCCTCCTTCTCCATCTACTTCTCTTCTCCACTAATGCGCTACACAAGTGAGAGTGTGTGTCACTAATGAGGAGCACTACACCTCTATTTATATTCATCCGTTCACTTAAGTTAACTCATTTGACATGTAGGCTTGAGTTAAATCATGTAGGCTCGAGTTACACATGTAGGCTCAAGTAACCACACTGGGGTGCTAATGACCCACCTTTACAATTAGAGGGGAATACCTCATGACTCTTATTAGATCTTCCGATTAGGAGCATCGGGGTACTAAGTAATACAAGTGGTTCTCCTGGTAGGAACATCGGGGACCAAAAAAAGATACATATAGAATATTCTTCGAAGTTACAATATGTCAACATGGGCAACCTCGCAATGGGTTGTACTTGAAAAGGTACTATGCTTGAGACATCCTTTGCATTAGTGCCTTGTATATATGCACATTTTTTGGATTTTAGTGTGGTTTTTGTTATTTAATATGGTTTTGAGTTCTTGTCAATACAATTTATCCCATGTTTTGATTCTGCAGATTAGATGGTATTTTATGGTTTTACTGATGGTGCTTGCCGTCACACCCTGAATATTGCTTCAGCCACCTAGGTATTATATTCCCACGCTCATGACTTAGTTAGTTCAGGTGCGGTTTGTATAGGTCTAGCCACCAATAACATTGCCAAGTACCATACAATGATAGGTTTGCTAAATGAAGCTGCATCTCGAGACATTGATCATTTGGTAGTCTTTATGGAGTCTCAGCTAGTGGTTTCTCATTAAAATCACATCTATGCCATTCAAAACCCATTGCTTCTTTGTTACTTTCAGAGAGTAAATTTGTTGGAAGGGTCATTTGAGACAATTACTTATCAATATCCCTAGATCTTGTAACACATTTGCATATTCTCTTTCCAATTACATGTTGGATTGGTATATTTCTCATTCATAACATTTTATGAGTAAAAGACATGGTTCATTGTAAATAAACATAAACATTAAAAAGACATACAACTCATATAAACGTTATTACATGATTGAAAAGAGATAGGCCCCGAATAAGTCTATGTATATACATATATAAAGTGTGTTTTACATAAATGGTCTCGAGACCCCAATTGAAGCATGCTAACTTTCAGATATACAAAATAACAAAAAATACTGCAGCTAGATAGCTTTCAATGTCTACATTGTGTGGGATCCTAGTGGTGATCATGATAGCACATGACGACCCTTGGCACTCTACGTAGCAAGCATACGAAGCGGCATGAAACTCCTGTGGTGTGTCTCTGATGCCTCCTAGGGAGGTCATCCACATTGATGTCCAGGATATCCGGTGTCAACCGACCGAGGTTCTCCTCTAGCTCGGTCATCTTGTCATATCCTCTATGTACAAAGTGGGCCCCCACTTTCCTGTCGATGGGAGATGAGCCCCCTGGTCGTGCCAATCCCACATCTGCATGAGACAAATAGGCCTCGTTAATATACATAATTATCATAAAAACATAAAATATAAAACATCAATGTATTAGTGTCTCACTTACCCATATCACCCCACTGGGCATCTACTAGTAGGGCCATATCGGGATCTCCCCGAAAGTCGGTACTGACATACGTGTAGTCCTCAATCATGAGGAGATGATCATCTAAGCATCGTAAGAACGTGGTCCTATACTTTATCTTGGAGCCTCTGCCCCCATGGAGGGCCATGTGTTGGAGACATTTACCTTCATACTCACTCCTTCGGTCAAATTGGCCTAGTTAAACCACTATTCTAAGTTTAATTGACATCAGTGGAGCATTAATTACCATCATCCCAGTCACTCCCACGCCTACCTACAGTCAAGGAGGATAACTTAGCATTCTCCTACAGTCAAGGGGGCTAACTGGAGCACTCCAGGGGTTATCTGTGTGACATTAATGCACCTAACTGTTAACTGGTGGTTACAATCAGTTAAACCAATCAGTTACAGTCAGTTAAGGCGTCTCCATTCATTAAATACATTATTTAATGATTATTTTATTATTATTTAATGAACTGGAGTGAACAAGGCGCCTTCACCAACTTCTGATGGTCAGTTCAGCTTTAGTTAACCTCATCAGGGTTTATTGGAGTCATGCAGTACTAGAACTTGATGATTGGATTTCTATGACATGTGTTTGATCTCCTTCAGTTGAGATTCAGTCATTTATTGCACTCCAACTTCAGTTAGGGTTTGGTGAGTCAATTAGGGTTTTGGTCAAGTGGTTAACTAAGTGAGATTGCATGGCAAAGAGTCAGTTAAGCTAGACTCACTCACTGAATTCGAATTGTCCCTTAGGTATTCAAATTATTCATGGAGTTAAGCTATTGCTATGCATGGAAATTGTAATCCTTTATTGTTTATATAATATACAGAGAGGAAACCTATTTGTAATTCCAGTTATTTTCCAATTCATGAGTATTTGTCAATTATTCTTTGATGATTTTGATTCCTAGTTCCTAGATCATGTGCAAGAATTAATATGGTATCAGAGCTTACGGCGGAATGAAGAACAATCTCTCAAGAACAAGCTTTTTGATAGATTTCTCCATGGAAAGTGAGCAATAGCTCAAAAATCCAGCACTGCACTAGAAACCAAGGCTTACCACTCAATATCCCAAGTAAAGAACTTGTTGATCAAGCTTGCTTGATTGACTATGCTGGGTGTGATGAAAGCCTAAATGTGCAGGTTGTCCAACCTTATGGTGCCCCTTTTGTTTTGATTTGCAGGTCTTAATAGGTACAACTTCGAATGGACTCATCAATCCCTCTTCTCATCCCATTCACAAGCTATTCGGAATGGAAGTTGAAGATGATTGCATCTCTAAAGAGACGAGGTCTTTATGAGGTGTCTATTGGACTTGGAAGAGAGTATTATGAGAATGAGAATGACTGGCTAAATGACGATGACAGAGCTTTTGGAGCAATATGTTTGGCCCTTGATGATAGCTTGTACTACCTTACTGATTATGTTGAATACCCAAAGAATTTATGGCCAATATTGGACAGAACCTTTGGCAAGCACAATGAGGATCATAATAGTACTTTAGAGATCACAGCCAGCACCACAAAAGTTCTTCACTCAAAACTCTCAGCCTCTACTCTCTCTGATGAAGTTTTTCAAGATGAAGATGAAGCAGAATCTTCTACACATTCAATTCGAATTGAAGAAAGTCTCCATGAAGTGACTCCTTCTCCTGATGCTCCGGAAGTTCATGAGATCTCTGATATCTCATATTCTCATATTGCTGAAACAGAAGAAGACATTCAAATATCTGATATTGAAGAAAAATACTGCTGTACTTCCATGCAAACATTCACCGGTGATTTTCCTTTGAATTCTGTGCAAAATTTACCAGTAATTCCTTCCGAAAGTGAGGAGAAAATTGAATTTTCTTCCTCTAATGTTGCTGTTGGTGTGAAAATATGTAATACATTGGATATTTTGAAAAAAATATCATATTATAAGAGTGACACATTCACTCCCGATGATCTAGATCTTCCAGCGAATTCCTGCAGGATTGCATGCACCAAAATTCAGAATTTTGAAGAAGAAGAAAACTGTGCATCTACCGTCTCAGTTGACCATAATTTTGGATCTGATATGAACCTTATTGGATCTGATATGATATTATTTGGATATGATCTGATATTTATTGGTTCAAAATTTCAGGTTCATAAACCTTCAGTACTGCTTGTAGCTGTTCTCATCAACGGTGTGAAGAAACAAGTACCACAAGTCTCCTACAAAACTGCTGCTGGGGATTTGATTTCATTTCACAGTTTTAAATCTGTTGTGAACTTATTTAGATATGATTTACATTCTGATATGATATTATTTTTTTCATATTTTAAAATTCAAGAGCTTTCAGCCATGCTTGTAGCTGCTCTCACCAATACTGGTGTGAAAAATCAAGTACCGCAATTCTTCTTCAATTTTGCTGCTGGGGATTTGGTGTTAGTTTCCTCATATGAGGTTGCTGATATTTTATTTTGTGATTCATTAGCTATTTCAGAATCTATATAAGATTATGGAGCTCAATCATTCGCTCTCCAGAGTCCCAGGGATTCTCTACCTTTGGTCACAAGCTCATCTCCTCACAGAACTAGTAAAGAGGAAGACATTCTGCATCCGCATGGACACTTGCTCCTAAGATTTGGGGCTGATTTTACCACTCATGGTTTTCTGTTTAGGGATGCAACATATCAGTTTCTTGAGTGTTCCACACATGGTTTTAATCCTCAAGAACCTTTGCTCTCTCTTCAGATGATTTCAGTTGCTCTACATGGGTCCAGTTTTCACCGTGCAGCTACTTATATTTCTGATTCAGTTGAGTGCATTGTTTTTCTTCCAAAGTGGAAGATTCCTCCAGACATATTCATTTATTTTGGATTCAGAGGTTCACATGCACAGTCTCAGGATGCTGCTGCATAGAAGAACAAATTCTTGATTTACTGCTTAGTTTGAGGGGGGCTATTTTTCCCATGAGGTTTTCTCCGTTTCCTTGGTTATATTAAGCAGTTACTTTATTGTACAGGGTGACCTATGGCCTTTTTTTCCAGGGCCCTATCATTTTATGCATCTATGTTTTCTAACTCTTCCTGAGTATAGCTTAAGGGGGGGTGTTAGAGACATTTACCTTCATACTCACTCCTTCGGTCAAATTGGCCTAGTTAAACCACTATCCTAAGTTTAATTGACATCAGTGGAGAATTAATTACCATCATCCCAGTCACTCCCACTCCTACCTACAGTCAAGGAGGATAACTTAGCCTTCTCCTACAGTCAAGGAGGCTAACTGGAGCACTCCAGGGGTGATCTGTGTGACATTAATGCACCTAACTGTTAACTGGTGGTTACAATCAGTTAAACCAATCAGTTACAGTCAGTTAAGGCATCTCCATTCATTAAATATATTATTTAATTATTATTTAATGAACTGGAGTTAACAAAGCGCCTTCACCAACTTCTGATGGTCAGTTTAGCTTTAGTTAACCTCATCAGGGTTTATTGGAGTCATGCAGTACTAGCACTTGATGATTGGATTTCTATGACATGTGTTTGATCTCCTTCAATTGAGATTCAGTCATTTATTGCACTCCAACTTCAGTTAGGGTTTGGTGAGTCAATTAGGGTTTTGGTCAAGTGGTTAACTGAGTGAGATTGCATGGAAAAGAATCAGTTAAGCTAGACTCACTCACTGAATTCGAATTGTCCCTTAGGTATTCGAATTTTTCATGGAGTTAAGCTATTGCTATGCATGGAAATTGTAATCCTTTATTGTTTATATAATATACAAAGAGGAAACCTATTTGTAATTCCAGTTATTTTCCAATTCATGAGTATTTGTCAATTATTCTTTGATGATTTTGATTCCTAGTTCCTAGATCATGTGCAAGAATTAATACCATGATCTCCACCCTACACACCATATGAGGGTCCCGTTCCCTCAACTCAGTGAAGGCCACTTGTGGCCTCATGTGTCGTACTCTCTCTCTCGAAAAAAAACTAAGATAGTTCCATAACCAAACTACTTTAGTTTTCCTCACTGACATTTAGTTAGTTGTTCCTTCAGAGTAACCAGTAGGGCTTCTTCCCAGTTAAAGACCATGGGCGCTATTGGCTATATGGCATAGAGCATATGCGCATGAAATGATTCGTGTGCCTCTTGGATCCCTAAGATGTGCTGTATGATGAATAATACTGTGTGAAGAGGTACATATCTCACGACCTTTATGGGAATTTTCTTCCCATACATTTGGGTACCCGAGAAGCAGTAATGATCAATAAGACCCCATGTGGTGATTTCCCCACCACGAGGACTTGTCAGTAAAATGGGAACTCCCCATTGTGATAAAACTTAAAGGAAGTAGATATCCTCTACTTCTAGTTTCAAAATGTGAGCCCTACCTCAAAGTACCGTTGCTCAAGATTCCATGTCCTAACAATGTACTCTAGTAGCTTTACCTATGACCTCATGCTGGGAGCGTTGAATAATTTCAAGATCCCACACCCATGCAAAGCAACCACAGTACCAACATCATTCCAATCTCTTATATTATCAAGTTCATGTTCTCTTTCCTTCTAGATCACCATATTTTTTGAAGCTAATGTGCCAAAAGGTTAAAGTGAAACATTAGAATACAAATCCAACAATTTGAAATACTTGAAATTCATTCTTTTGGCTTATTTTCACCACATTCTAGGGAAACTTGTGGCACCACCAGTATCCCGTTAAGACAGAGTGGTGCCACCATCATTTTCTATAGGAAAATGCGCGGGGTCACCTTAGCACGACCTTTCCCGAAAGATGAAAGCGCATTACCTGGTGGGCGCATTTTCCCTTTGGGTAAATGCCCCCAAAACCTTAAAACTAACATTAAATAAAAAAATGAAACCATGAAAATCTTGGAAATGAGTTTAGGATTTACTTGGAATTGACGATTATGAAAATGGGTGACTGACGGCTCCACAATCCTTGTATGAAATCTGCACCCTAAATGACTCAAAATGCTCTCCAATTGGTAAAAATGCAAATGGTAAATATATTTTATTATTTACTAGCTTTTATTCAAATATTTTTGGGTTTTATTTCATTATTTTAATTATTTTGTTAAGTATTTACCCTCAAATATTTTATAAAGCCTAGTTTTTAATATTTTTTAAGTCTAATGGTCATTTTGAAGCTTACAAGGCATGTAGAAATTGATTTTTTGGTTATGAATGAGTTTATTTTTTACTTTTTCGTCCTCACACAACAGAAAAAGCTCTTGAGCGCTTTTTTTGAAATTTTAGTCATGCTCGTTAAACCTAGTACTAAATTTCTTAGTCAAATTTTATTTCTTTTTCGGGCTCGTTAAACTCCTTTTCACGAAAAGAAACCCTAATGGAGTCTTCTTTAAGTTCTTTTTGGACACTTAAAATGTGAAAATATCACTGAGTGAACTTGTCTTCTTCACGTTGGTAAAAGTACCCAAAGAGTTATCTTTCTGATGATAGTTTACCCCTTTTTCAGTTCGGATTGACTAAATTACAAAAAAAGGAATACTCTAGTCATTGACTAGAAGAGTTATTCAAAGTATTATTTTATACTTTTTCGGGCCTCAAAGACTAATCTATACAGAAAAGGACCTTTTGGAGTCTTCTTCCGTTTCATTCAGAATCTCTAAAAGTGAATGATACCGAGTTTACTTTCAATGGAATCATTAAATTAAACACTGAGAGACCCTCTTTTGGGAATGAACGCCTCCTTTCTCAGGTTCGTAAAACATGTGAGAATGGACTTATCCCATGATAACATACAAAGAGTGTTTGTTACTCTCTCTGAACTTGTAAAAATGAAAATAGGCACTCATCAATCATGATAGGGAGAGTAAGTGAATGGAACCATATTTCATTTGAAATAGTGGCAGTTCGTAGTCACCTTTGAACATGGAAATTGTCTCCATTTCATTCAGTCAATTGGGTATTCAACATTCTTTTGAGTTGATCCACTTTCATGAGTCATGTCACTCCTTTGAGTCTTTCAAAGAATGCATCTTCCATCGTCGCATTATGTCCTGGTGTCCGCCTCGTCAAGTCAATGCTGCCAAGTCTTAGATCGTGCCGCCCTATGTTCAAAGGAAAATTATGTTGATAATTTTCATCTGCAATAAAAAATACCTTTGTGTCAGTTACCTTTGATTCATTCCTATGGTTACATCATACTAAAATTGTAGAACTTTGTTCCGAGTTTTGTGTCATTGATGTGGGATTCATCATGACCCTCCTTTGATGAGACTGTTCCTGTCAAATTCAGCTCATCATCGGGGAATTAGTCTTAGAAACAAAGTAGTACCTTGAGATCTGTATGCATCAATGACAGATCCTCTCTCTTCCGACATAAGTTTACATTATCGAACTTTGATCAAAATATGCAATCGAGTTTTCAACATTAGATCATCCATTCACATTCAAGAGAATGCACTAGGGTACCTTGGGAATCATCTACGTTAATGGTGATCTCCAACGCACTTGTTAACGGTTTTCATCATTGAACAGTAATCAAGTGGTTTCTACCATGTTCGACGTCAAGACATTGTAATCACATGAATAGAATTGTACTTTGTTGAAGATGAGATGAAGAACCTGGGTATCTGTTAAGTGCTCATTGCTTTCCCTAGGTTGCGATGGAGTATTTGTATGAGTCCTAGCATGGATCCACATTTGTATGGTCATGGCTGTGCTCAAATTTGCATCTGTATGGCATAGATATCGATTGTATGTCTGGTAGTTATGTCCAAGTTTGAGTCTTCTTCGCATGGATATACGCTATATTTTAGTAGCCATGATTGTTTGTACCTCACATGGATATGCTATGTATTGGTCTACAACCATTATGAGAGTCATATAGATATGAATCAAAGTATTGGTGTATTACAAAATAATCCTGGTTGATGAAGATCTCTGATCAATGAAATCTTGCCTCGAAGTGATAACTTGTTCTTTCAAAGCATTCACCTTTCCTATCCCTCTAGCCTCATGCTTTTGGGGGGGGGGATTATGTTACACATATTTCTCATCATCATCATGTTATGAGAACCAAAAATAAGAAATTTCTTCAAATCCCCAAGTTGTGAATATGAATTTGGGCCAGGATCATTGATTTCATTCCTTTTTCCACCACCACACTTTCCATGTGGACAATGTGCGTTACCCCAATGTGTAACACATGTTTTCCATGAAAAAAAAGTGGTGCCACTGACACATGATTTCTTACAATGAGCGGTGCAATATGGGTACCACTCTGTCTTAGTTGACAAAGAGCAGTGCCCGAGTTTTAAATCTAAAAAGAGAAGTTTCACGAAGCTTCTCGAACTTTGGCTTCATGGAAATCTCATCCCTAGACTCCCGGATCAGCTGGGATCCAGATCCATCCTTGTAGTATATCCCCTCCACCTCACCCATGGTAACCTCAACCTTCCCTATCTTCCCATGGCTATAAATCTTGGCTCATCCCCAATGGGTAGGGGGTGGAAGATTATGCTACAACATCAAAACTATGGCGAAATATAGCCAATGAGAGTGAGAACTAGGTGGACAAGTTTGACGCTTTGGAGGAAAGGTTTTTCTTGAGAATAAAATTCTCAACACTAAGGATCTTGGTTGTAATTTCTCTGTCTTATTCCTTTAATGGAATGAAAGTTCCTTTCCCATGAATAATAATGTGTATTGATCACTTGTTTCATTGTGCAATTCCTTAGTCATCAACATAGGATTACTTGGTGCCTTGATGTTGTATGTACTTTGTTGTGTGCTTCTTGCAGGTGAATTTGTGGAGATCTAGTATTCCAAAATACTGGTACATCACATTGTATGGAAGGTAAAAGAATCCATTCCAAAAATATATCAATCTTAGGGGAAGTGCTTCTCATTGTTGTTATTCATTTGTTCTAGCTTAGAGTATTTTGGGCTAGGGAAACAACTTTTGTCCACAGACGGGTGAGTATTTACAATAACAAAGACTCGGTCAAAGTCCCATTATGACTCCCACACCTTTAGCGAGGGGTACCTAGTCCTCGTTTACGACCAAGCCCATGATAAGACTGGTAAAGGGAAGTTTGAATCAATGTGGTATGGCCCTTATGTCATCCATCGATGTCTCGAAAAGGGGGCATATCTCCTTGCTTACCTTGACAACCACCTCTTGAAGAATCCCTGCAATGGGCTCTAGATTGAGAGGTTCTATGCCTAAAGTCACTCACCATGAATACCCTTGTATCATATTTTTTATTTCTTATTTTGCATTATTTTTATCACGAGTCGATGACACCCTCCAATAGACGCTCCATGTCCATTCACAGTGAGTCCATTGTAGTATTCTTCCACGTTCTTTGCCCATGAGCAGGTGTATTTAACCCATCCACCCTGGCCCTACACCATTGGTACCCTAAAGGAGGGTGCAGTCCCACGTCTACACATGCACATAGTATGTCATCAGTATCTATCACACACATGATCTAGCTACCACTATGCTAGTAAACGTTTTATGACCGCAAACACAAATCGTCATGGATATGTATTGTTAGGTCCCTAGACTTGTCTTTGAGGTTGAGGCATCTCCGGATATCCTCGGTAGTCCATGCTCACATATGGATAGTCCTATATAAGGATAGGAAGCTACCGCCACTGTGAAAAAATTTTTCCAAGTGAAGAAATGACCTACTAGACTGCCTCCATCCCTACTGATTCTTCAGGACATTTCCTGAAGTTAACTCGATTTATGTGCCAACATGTGAATCAAACCTTGTACGTATTGGCATGTTCATGAGCTATCTGCTCCATCCATACTACAAACTTGGCCTTATTTTACCACCATCTATCATCCCATAAAGAGGCCCCACCGGTGTTATACTATTATTCATATTAACCATGTTCACAAAATCACCCCTTTTGGTACATCGAACACTTCCTCCTTGCTTGAATAACCATTACGTAGTTTCTGTTAAGCTCTTTTCTGACTCCTAAAAGAATTAAAATATTGTCGAGCACACTTTCTTTCTTTCACGCTCATTAAATTATTTGAAAGGGCGTCTCTGTGGCCTCGCTTATCTCGTTTTTTGGACTACATAGAATATTTAAAAAAAAGGACCACCCTGGAACCTTCTATCTAGGAACGTTTCCCTTTGTATCATTTTATGCTTTGTCAGACATTGGGACCATAACTTATGAAAAATCTCATTACGGTTTGTATTTAGGCTCTTTTCCATCCCTCTCATAAAGAAAAGATCGATGATAAATCTTGCTTTCATTCCTGCTCGTAAAAGTATTTGAATGACCTTCCAGTCAGTATAGGTTTTAACCTTTTTTGGCCGTATTAGACTACCAATGAAAAATAGGTCTCTATGCCCCTTTCGGCTGGGAGAGCTCTCCTTTGTACACTTTTATCCTTTTTTGGAATTAAGAGAATACTATACGAAAAAGAGAATCACTGGAGTCTTCTTCATGTTTTTAGACTCTCTAAAAAGGAAAACACCATCAAGCATTTACTGTCTCGGTCTTGACAAAAAGCCATGAGATAGTATCATATTGAGCATACTTCTATCCCTTTTTCGTGCTCCTTAAACTATGAAGAATGCCCAAACGATGTCTTTAGGATCCCACACATATTACATATGGTCTCACATTATTACATATTCCCCCCATTGGGTCATCTTTGTTTAGAGTTATTTGCGATGAGTCTCTCTTAGATCCCCTGGATATCACTATTCTGGGTACTCCCTCAAGTATTTCTCATTGCAGTTATTTCCCTGGTTTCACAGCTATGATCCCTTTCAGATGAGTCGATTTTATTTGCTACCAGGTCATCCTCGCCATCATACTCTGAACAAAGGAATTTTGAGTCCCCCTTACTCTTCTGCCCCTATTCCCCATTTAGTGTCTCAATCCCCTGACTGTTTCACATATTTGGTTATCCCCCTCGTGCCTCTATCAATTAAACATAATTTCCTTATTAGTTGTAGGTCTCTCTCTGTCGATTTCAACACATCAATTCCAGAGGATAGACCCAAATATCCCTGTATCCTGGTGTCATCCACCTCATTGATGAGTTCCTGGGTCCACTTGGAAGGAGTCCTTCGTGCCTTTCGGGTTGGTTGTGTCTCACATGCTCGACTCCAGCTACATCATCACACCATTGAGATTCATATAGGGTATTGGTTCCTTCATTATTTGGTCTAAGAACTCGGTAGTTACCTGACTCTAGCACATTGGTGAGTTTATTCTAGGACCCATACAATTTCATGTCCCTTGTGATTTCTGGGCTACGTTGGCGAAAGTGGTTGGAAGCTCCACAGTGTCATGATTTTGTATATCCAGTACTTGATGTTGCTTATTGTGCTACATAGATTTCGACTCTCAGTCATTGAGTCCATTCAGTTATGTACACTCCCATATTCAATAGAGAATCAGTTGTTGTGATATTTCATTCTATGAGAATGCCATTATTCCTATGTACTTGTTATTTAGATCAAAATTTGTATTCAACCTCCCATTGAGGACACCATTATGTATAACCAGTTTTATATGTATTGATTGGCTCCAATTAATTGAGCCTTGATCCCCATTTTTATTTTTGAGGCATTGTTACGAGCATGGGTATCCCCATCTCGTCCATATACATGTATGTGATTATATGTACCTCATCTATTTTTAAGAAGTAATACAAACCAAAAGCCACTATAGTTCAAATGAAGAAACTCCACTCCTCTGCGGTCTTCTCTATTCTATCCACTATTGTCAACATTTTCCCTTGATCCTATGATGTCTATCCGCCATACGATGAGCTCTTGCCCCCACACATCAGGGGGTAATCTGTTAACACCAAAAAATGTTCACCTAGCTCTCCATGGTCTAAAAAATAGTCATACATCATATTCCCACCATTATTTCTTCCATTTTGACCTTCACAACTAAAAATCCACCAAATATGATCCAAAACATTATTATTCCTTCCCCTTAAATGAAGGGAAGTTGAGCATTTATTGTACTTTATCCCCACTCTCTCCAAAAAGGACCAACAAACCCTAAAATCGAGAATGGATTAAAATCCATAGATAAATACCATGCACAATAAAATACCATGGGTCATTACAATGGTTCAAAAAACATTGGGCCATCTTATAAAAATATTGTGAAGCTCTCACCAAAAATACTTTTTGTCATCCATTCATTTTTCTCTCAAACGTTTCGTCATTATTCCCATATTTTGCCATATCATTTCCCAGGGTGTATGTTGAGCTTTCTCCATAAACACTTTGATCCATTGCCCCTATTTGAAAAAAACTAGTGGAGTAGACTGGAAACCCAAACCGTGGAGCTGCGGGACCACTTCTCAAGCAACTACAGTGGCCTAACTTCAAAATAAAGGTATTTTTTGTTCTTTTTTTGCATTAGTTAGTAGAATATATTTAAAAAAATAAAAATTTGTTATTGTTTATCGTTTTTAGTCAAAGTCGAGTAATTATTTGCACCATTAAAATCTACCCTATAATATGGATGATCTAGGGTATGTTCTTTTGCACGTAGTAGGGGAGAAATCCCCACTACATGAATCTTTATCATTTATAATTTATTTCATGGTCCACATGTGTATTTAGTATTTATACATCTTATCATATTATATCAGAAGAATTGTCACACATACTAATGATCATATCATATTACCACAGACCTTATAGTCATATACTAAAGTAATCCACTATAGAGGTGATCAGCCTCTAGAGGAGTCTTAATAACTTTATCCATATCAAATGACCATGGTTAGTAATATATCACATAGTATCACCGCGTTAACAAGTAAATCATTATACCTCCACAATTGGAGATACATCTCATAGGGTACCATCTATGAGAATAATTGACTTGACACAACATATGTTCAGACTTGATACAACACAAGTCTACAGCCTTGATACAACACAATACCAGTATTCAGATGACACAAGACCAGTATTGATACAACACAAGACTACAATACTAGCATCCCACCTCAACACATGAGGATATAGATGGGAATTGATACAACACAAGTATTGACTTGATACAACACAAGTCCAGAGAATGACTCCTGATGCTGTACAAACAACAAGAACTGCTGAATTCTTTGTTTAAAAGATCAATACATTCATTCTTTCACCCGAAATTTTAGGCACCTGTCGAAGAGGCACTCCTCTTACTCCTTTCATTTCACTTCCTAAATCCATCCTCATTTAATTACTGTTTCATTTAATGAAATCCATATGCAACTGATATGATGTCTAATTCAGTTTTTCAAGATTTTGCTTTTTCTTTCATGCCGAATGGAAAGGCCCATATGCTGACAATTTTCATATCTTAGTTTTGTATATGTTGTTGATTTCTTCCAACCACAATTCTTTTGTTCATTTTTGTTAAATTTGGACCTTCTTTGTGATTATCCAATTGTCTTGAATCTTTGTCTATATGAAGACATAAAGTGTTACATTAGTAAATTGATGAGGGACCCAACACTGATATTAGTTCCATATAAGGATCTAAACTCTGGTTGAATTATCATTCATGAGGTTTTGCTAAGTATCTTGGTACAAATTTAGGAATAACATAAAAAATGACACCCTTTTCAGGAATGTAGAGGTCATAGAAAATTAAAGTTTCCATGGGCATAATGAAAAAGGTTAAAGATCTGTCTCTTGAAGGTGAACAAGATTCAGACACATGATGTTTAGTTGTTCACCTTGTCAACTCCACATTTCGGTGATTCCACTAGGGATCCTACTTATATTCAATGGCAGATCTAGTTACAAGAAGGTATTCTCCTTTAAATTTTTTAAATATAGCAGGATTTCCACAAGCTCTACTTGATCTTGAAGATTATGATGATTTCTTCCTATCTTTGATGGAGATGATTTAGTCATGGCTTAAATGCATGTTTCTTTATTTCAAGATTTCAGTAACATTTTGGTTGAGCTTATTTCACGATTCATTGGTAGGAGGATGTAAAGAATGGGTTAATAATTTTCCTGTAAGATCCATTGATTTAGTCATGAGCTTTTGTGATATCTTTCTTGACAAATGGACAAAGGAAAGAAAGCATACTGATGAGGATTTAGCAGATCATGTACCTCAAATTTATCGATATGAAGAGACAATTAACGATGAAGATTTTGAATTTGCAGCTTAGAAAGAAATGATGACAAAGGATACGAAAACATAGCAAGAGAGACTCAACCTCTTATGTCTTCAAAAGGAAGTGATGATGAGATTCTACAAGGGTTCAAACTTCATACAAGTATGGTTTGTTTAGTTTATTTTCAAGATCCTTTAATTATTTGTTCTTTAAAGAAAATACATAAAAAAACCTAATAAAATTTTGGTTGAGGAAAATCTCAGTAGCACAGGTTTGATGCTATCATATCTCCATGATTATACTACAAATGAATCTCTATTTGAAATATAATTTCCTTAAAATTTAAAATCGGAACATCACGATCAAATAATTAAAGAACCAATAACTTATCCATCTAATGAGGTTTATTATGAAGATATCTTTAATTTAGATCATATTAAAGAATATCAGGATCATAATAAACAAGTTAATTATCCATCGGTGCTTCAAGTTGATCAAATATTTCCTCATGTCCAGCTGATCTTTGATGAGTGTGACGGCGATGATTCTATCGAGTCAACTATTACATTAGAAAATTTCAAATCACATTCATTTAAAGAAGATAGTGTTCATGAAGATATGCATGCTAATCATGAAGAGACTTATGTTCATGCTAACAAGATCATATCTATTATGAATATATTTGCAGTTTAGGTGCTCTTAATAAATCTTTAGATCAAAATATTTGGAAAGAGGAGTTAAAGTTCAAATTATTTATGAAAGGAGAGTGTGTTTCCAAATCTACATATTCATAAATATACACTGGAACACTCATGTTAGATGATTATGAGGAATCAGAGGAGAATTTTATGCAAGATAAACAAATCATATCTCATTTTGAAGATCATGCAGGCATCTTATCTAGAATCTTTGGGAGGAGTAAGCCTTATTAGGTTCATACTTTCTAAGTTTAACTTTCCACAGTTTCAGAGCATGTTACCTTTATATATGCTCTTCTTTCTCTATGCCAGAGAAGGCATATTCTGTACCAAACAATAAATGCTTCGGTGACTCCATTGGAAAGCCAATTTTACTTAATAAAATGAAGTATTTGTTATAATAGGGGTAGTATATTAGAATAAGCTCAATTGATCACACCCTTTTTCTTTTAATAAGTTCTTTGTACGTATAGAAGCTCAGTTTTCTTTACAATTGTAAGTAGAAAACTGATAAGTGGGCTTAGTTTCTAAATTTTTATAGAATAAGGCATTTGCACTACAGTTCTCAACATATCGCAAGGATATGTTAGTACCAATTTTTCCCTGCATTGAAAATTTCAAAAAAATGAGAGATCGAGTGTATCTAACAATTTTTGTGCTTTCTTGAATTGGCCATACCGAAATCGATGTCGTGACATCATAGGTCTAAAATCGAATTGCAAGGTAGAAGAATGTAAACTAGTTTATCGAATCCAATGTAATGGCAACTGGAAGTCATAAATCAGAGGGCTAAAGAGGATTGGTTAGTTAGTTTTGCTGACTCCAATTTTCTAAAATCGAAAGTTGAAATTTGGGTTGTTGAAAGTCGGCTAATTCGAAGAGTGGTTAATGTCACATTAAATAATCAAATGGTGGTAACAGACCCAAGGATGGAGGTTTTTAAAAAACCACACTAACCTAGGCGTTGCCAATAAAAAATGGGAACATGTCGAGGGTGGTTTTAACATTGCACATCCTCAAGAAAAATTTAACGTGTGAGCAAATTCATGAGGCATTGTGAAGGACCACCATTTATTTTATGGAAAATGTTTCGACTAGATAAACATGAATGGATATCCATAGAAAGGAGCAGTTAATGGAATAAGGAGTGTAACAGGAAGGCAAATATGGTTAGAGAAGGGAACACTTGCCCTAGTTGAGGTGGAAAATTGATCTAGATTTATATAAGAACAAAATGAAAGAACATTTATAGAGTCATAAACACAAACATATTGTAAGGGAAATAGAGATACAAAAATCACATTTTCTATTAAAATGTGGAAATAGAAGAGACTGCATAATAAAGCTTCTAGAATAGTGATAGCTATCTCTAATAAGAGATGTGGATGCTGTTCTCATTCATGCCCAACTGAATACAAAATGAGGCCAAAAGGGCCTATTTATTATCAGCATGAGGGAGATAACCCCAAATGTCCAAAAAATAACTCTAGAAGATGAACCATCATAAAGTTTATGGCCCCAATGTGGTTAGTTAAACAATAGACTTCTAGGGGTCATAACTTTTGCATACGATCTCTGTATTGGGCGCTCAATAGATCGTTGGAAAGGCCTATTTGATATTTACATATTTCAATTTGGGAAAGATGCACACCAATGGCAACCATGTTTTCCCTTGAATCATGAAAAAATGTTGTTTAGGGCCTCAAAATGACCCTGAAAGTTTGAGACCCAAAAAACCATAGAAAAATTACTAGGAAACTGCAAAAATGGACAATTGTTTTGAGCCAGTGGAATAGGTGGGTGGCCATTGATATATGTATGGAAAAATCCTCCCCCCTTAGGAATAAAAGGTCTCCATTGCATCAAATCCGATATCATATCTCGAACTGTGTGTTGAGTTGATCTATTGGTGCGACATTCACTGAAATGAAAATGATGCCTTTCTTTGACATCTTGAGATGGTCATTGATGGCTGCACTGGAGTTGTTCAACAATTTTGGTTATCATGTTATCTTTTGTCTTGTTATTGTAATTGTAACTTTAGAAGATATTCTGTTGTATATTTTCATTGTATATTGTTGTACCCTCGTCGAAGATGTTTTCCCTCTATTCGGGATGTTATTATTGTGTATGCACATTGAGGTAAATCCTATATTGTAAGTCGGGGTAGTAGTCCCCAAGATGAATATAATAAAGTTTATTTTTTACTCTCATGAGGTGAATTCATCCCTGTTAGGGTAAGAGTTCGACCCAGTAAATTTTTAGGTCCATCACTTGATGTGTATAAATAAGGAGGCGCTCTACCTCATTTATACACACACTCACTTACTCACAAGTTCACATGAGGTGAGAGAGAGGACAAGGATGAAGAGAGAGAGACACATAATACATATTGTTCTTGGGGTTTACTATATGGTGATATTGTAATGGTGATGAAACTATTCTAAGGAAGTTTGCGGGGTTTTCTCCTTTATGGTTTCCTAGAGGAAAATATTTGTGTCTTGTGCATCTTATGTATCTTGTTGTGCTTGTTATTCTTTTAAATAAAGATCCTAAAAAATTTGAATTAGAGTAGAAAAAATAACATGGTATCAGAGCCTCTTTGAAAGAAGGAACTATGCAACATCAAAAACTAGGGATTCTTAAATCAAGGTCTTCTCTCCATAGATCATAAAGAAAATAGGTCTAGGATAACGCACCCTAGGAGGGTGCATATTTTGGTGGAACAGAAATCAAATTTGAATAATTTTCATTTTTCACCATGAGACACCATGGGGAGAAACTATGGAATCAAGGTTTGGAGTCTTCCCACCACAATTTTCAGAAAGGACCTCATCGAGAAACTCACCTCAAGGAGGTACATCTTTCTATCTAGAAAAAAATTCAAAATTCCATGTTTGGAAAATTAGGGGTTCTCTAAGAAACCATAGGTCAGATAACTCCAAAACCAGGTTGGGAATCTCAAATTGGTATGATTAAATATTTTCTATTTCCATTTGAGGTTGTCATTTCAAAATGACTAATCACACCCAACTTGGTGATAATATTGGGGGAGCTGACAACTTTCGAGGATGGAAGTATAGGATCTCATTGATCCTTGAAGAAGATGATCTAGATAACTATATCAATGGAGGAGTTCCAGAGCTAGAGGGAGATGAGGATAAGGATATCCATAATAAGAATCTAATTTAAGCCAAGAGAATCACTGTATATTCTCTTAAGGATCATTTAATCCCTTATGTATCATCCTTGAAGAGACCTAAGGAACTGTTCGATGCTTTGACGAAGCTGTTCGAAGGAAACAACATCAACCAGAAGATGACATTAAGGAACCAACTGAAGAATATGAAGATACAAAACTAATAGACCATGCAATCCCACTTCATAAGGGTTACTCAAATCAAGGAACAACTTGAAGAAGTCGGAGAGAAGGTAGAATAAGGGGATATTGTTATGGCCACCTTGAATGGTCTCAAAGATCATGGGACTCATTCATTCAAGGAATATGTGCAAGAAAGAAGTTGATCACCTTCAACAAAATTTGGTAAGAGTGCACACAAGAAGAATATTGTCTCGATACAAGAGAAGAGAAGATGGGAGCAACTGAACATCAAGATCTCATAATTCACACCATAAGAAATCATAGACAGAAGGAGGATCATCATCACAACAAAATAGAGGAACCTCATCACAAAGACAAAATAAATTTAGAAGAGATCCTTCCAGTATTAGATGATATAATTGTGATGAGAAGAGACACTACTATAGACATTGTCCTAGAAATAAAGGCCCCTCCAATAAGAAGTCAAACGTGAAAATACATCATGATCACACCGCTGAAGCTGATGAATCAACAACGAAAATATTTAGAGAAGAAAGAACCGATTATTCAAGTGATGAAGAATATGTCCTAATATCAACACTCACAAGCACTATCTCACATGGAGGAAATTATTGGCTTTTAGATAGTGGGGAATCCAAACATATGAAAGGATATAAAGAATCCTTCGTCAATCTATCTGAGCATCAGTCACCTCACAAGGTGAAAATTGGGGATGATTATAAATACCCCATAAAAGGAAGCGGAGAAGCTTCCTACAAGCTAGATTCCAGGAAATCCTTGAAGATGAAAGATATGTTATATGTTCTAGGATTGAAGAAGAATATTTTCTCCATCTGTACGCTAGATGCAAAGGGAATAAGAGTTTCATTTGTTGATGTCGAAGTCCTATTGTATACAAAAGGAAAGACAATATATGATGCAACAGTAATTGGGTAGAAAGAGGGAGGTTTGTACATGTTGAAGGGAGAACTTGAACAAGCATTGGTTCATGAATCAATAGAATCAAGTGAAATATGGGATAGAAGGCTTGCACATGTTCACTATAGAGAACTACCTAATGCAAGAAAAGCAGTTTCAGGTCTTCCAGAAATCTAGAAACAACATGAAAGAATTTGAAAGGGATGTGTGCAAGGAAAGAATGTAAAGAAGATATTTTCCAACAATGAAAGCAAAGAAAAAGGAATATTGGAGATAGTCCACTCAGATGTTTGTGGGCCCGTGTCATCCATCTCATTAAGTGGGTATGTATACTATGTTTCCTTTATAGATGATTTCTATCGTAAGACTTGGATATATTTCTTGAAAGGAAAAATGAAGTATTCAACAACTTCAAGGAATTCAAATCCTTGGTAAAAAATAATACTGAAAGTAAAATCAAGACTCCGTGGTTAGATAAATGGTGAAGAATTTACCTCAGAAGAATTCAAGGAACTTCGCAAAGAATATGGGATTAAGAGGGAGTTGAGAAGTCCCTACAATCCTCAATAAAATGGTGTTGCACAATAAAATAACAACATGATAATGGAAGCAATGAAAGCAATGCTACATGACCACATTTTTCTGATGCACTTATGGGAAGAAGCAACAAGGACGCATGTGTATGTACAAAACTATACTCCTCACCGAGTCCTCAATAAAAAGACACCTAAAAATTCTTTCTCAGTTGAGAAAATAGAAGTCAACCATCTTAGAATATTTGGTTTCCTATTGTACATACACATCCCAAAGGAAAAGAGGGTCAAGGTCGATCCTTCAGGAAGCAAGGGAATATTCATAGTATACAGTGACACTTCAAATTCCTACCGAATATACTTCCTAGGATTTAAGAATATCGACATTAGAGGAGATGTAACATTTCATGAAGACTCAACATACTCCAGATCTAGAAAACTACCTACTGAAGAGGTTGAAGAACGTGAAGTAACTAGATTCCGAGACATGACAATGAAAGAAACAAATCTAGAACACCATGAAGACCACGACATGATAGAACCACAAGAACTTGTAGAACCACTTCATGAGAAGAAATCGCACAAAAAAACCAACTATGGGAATGATAGATAATACAAGAGGAATAAAAGTATGACATTCTAAATGGGATGCACATAGAAAGGAAAATACCTAGACCATACAACAACTATGTGGCCGTGCTATGTGACATCATTGATAAAGAACCTTCCAACTATGAAGAGGCCACAGAAACTAAAGAATGGAAGGATTCCATAATTGATGAGTTCCAATCGATTACGAAGAATGATGTCTGGGAGATAGTTCTGAGACTAGAAGGAAAGTCAGTGGTGACTTTGAAGTGGGTCTACAATATAAAGCATGTTGTATATGGTAGCATTGAAAAAGACAAGGAAATGTTTATGTCATAGAATACAAGGATACATTTTCACCCGTAGAAAGATACACTTCCATTAGATCTCTACTTGAAGTGGATGCAGTAATGAAATGGAAGGTACACTAGATGGACGTCAAGACAAAATTATTGAATGGTGTAGTTGAAGAGGAAGTGTACATAGAGAAGCAGATGGTATTTGAGACACATGATAGGCAGAATCATGTTTGGAAATTAAATAAAGCCTTGTACAGATTGAAACAGGCACCTAGGACATGGTACGATAGGATGGAAATCTTCCTGTTGAGCTTAGGATTTACCGAGAGTAAAGCGAATCACAACCTTTACTTCAAGGTTGAAGGAGGAGTACCGGTGATGCTCCTGCTATATGTTTATGAAATGTTTTTTATAGGATAGGAAAGAATCATTGTATATGAAAAGTGGGATCTTGCCACTAAGTTCGATGTGAAATACCTAGGGATGATGCACTACTTATTAGGCATGGAGGTGTGGTAGAGTATAGATGGATCTTCCTTGGTCAAATAAAGTATGCAGTGGTGATTCTGAAGAGATTTGGAATGCTGGACTGCAAGGAAATAGCCACACCTATGGCATCGATCTTGAAGCTACCGGGTGATGCTTCATCAAAGACAATTGATGCCATAATGTATCATCAAATGATTGGTTCATTGATGTTCCTAACCAACAAAAGGCCATACATATGATTTGATGTAGAAACCATGAGATAGTTCCTAGATGCAAAGCATGTATTGAAGTAACTGAAGGGTAAAGTTGATGATGGGATCAAGTATGATGCAAATCAGAATATTAACCTACACAGTTATGTTGATTTGGATTAGGCAGGAAAAAACATTGATAGGAAGAGCACTTCATGATTCTGCTTCAATTTGGGATCTCATATGATGTCCTGGTTTAGCAGGAAGCAGTCGTACGTGGTGATGAGTACAACCGAGGCAGAGTATGTTGTATCATGTTCAACTAGTTGTGAGATAGCATGGCTTCAGAAGCTGCTGTCTAATTTGTTTGATCTCGAGTTAGAGGTGGCTTGTATCTTTGCGACAACCAGAGTTGCATGAAGTTGTCGTAGAACCCGGTGTTCCATGAAAATTTGTAGCATATTGAGATCAAGTATCACAATATTCGGGATATGGTGTAGAGAGGAGAAATAAAGCTCCAGTACATGGAGATGGATGAGAAGATAGCCGATGTGTTGAAAAGGCCGCTATCTAGAGTGAAGTTTGAGTACTCCAATCAGAGACTTGGTGTCATCCAGATCGAGGCTCCTAGAAAGAGGGAGTGATGAGCTCTTGCATGGTGGTAGACCTAGGTTGTACCTATATGTAATCAGTCTTGGTGTGCTCCCATTCTAGATATGAAGAGAGACTAAAATACATAGATGCACTAGAATGAGATCTCACATGGGAATAAATACACGTTGTCCCCGAATGTAATTAGTCATGGCGTAGAACACAGGTTGTCCTCAGATGTAATCAGTCCTAGAATATTTTCCTCAGATGCAATCAATCTTGGCATAGAACGCAGGATGTCCTTGGATGTAATCATTCCTGGAAGGTTGTCCCTAGATGTGATCAACCATGGCATAGAACAAAGGTGATCCTTGGATGCAATAAGTCATGATGTGTTCCCATATTGGAGATGATGAGAGGTCCACTGGTCACAAGACGCTTGGTGTACACCTAGGAAATTCTCACATAATGGTAGATATAGGTTGTCCTTGAGACATAATGAGTCCTAGCATCACATGCTGGTATAATGCATGTTGATCGTAGAGAGATGTAATTCAGTTGGTGTGCTCTTAGGTGATTCTCGCATAGTAGTAGACACAAGTTTTCTTTGAGAGATAATGAGTCCTGGTGTGCTCCTATGCTGGTAGAACGCAGGTGGTCTGTTGGACATGTGGTGTGTATTAGGGATTCTCTACGTGTATGATGATGAGATGATCCAAATGTGATGAGATGATAGTAAAACACGCAGGTGATTGCATTGGCAATTTAATGTATGGTTCTGGGATGCATCTATGCAATGGATTTCTCATGGATATGATGAAGATGTAAATGAGGACTAGGCCTACACCCAACATGAAATAGAGTTGTCTCTATAGAAAATTCCTATGATGGATAGATTCGATCGATGTCATTAATAAATGATCAATAAGATGAGGAATATGACAACAGGGACTATGATGATCTAGTTATTATGACCTAGCCAGAATGTTGATGAATATGGTAAGAGAATACCTTCCTAGTTAAGAGGGAGTATTGTTGTAATTGTGACGTTGGAAGATATTCTGTTGTATATTATCATTGTATATTGTTGTACCTTTGTCCTATATGTTTTCCCTCCCTTCTAGATGTTATATTGTCTATGGTCATCGAGGTAAACCCTCCATCGTAAGTCGGGGTAGTAGTCCCCAAGATGAATATAATAAAATGTATTTTTGAGTCTCCTTAGGTGAAGTCGACCTTGCTAGGGTAAGAGATTGGCCTAGTCAAGGTTTAATTCAGTCACTTGATGTGTATAAGTAGGGAGGCACTCTCACTCATTTATACACACACTCACTCACTCACAAGTTCACACGAGGTGAAAGAGAGTACAATGATGAAGAGAGAGAGAGAGATAGATATGACATCTTATTGTTGGGTTTTACTATTTTTTGATATTGTATTGGTGATAGAACTATTCTGAGGAATTTTATGGGGTTTTATCCTTTATGGTTTCCCCGAGGAAAATATTTGTGTCTTGTGCATCTTATGTATATTGTTGTGCTTGTTATTATTTTAGATAAAGTTCCTAATCAATCTGAATTAGAGCATAAAAACTAACATGTCTGAACTAGTCTTAATGATTTATTTCGAGATGAGCACCTTGAATGTGTGGCCTTGCATTATAGAGGTACTTGAATGGACAAGAGAACATTGAATTTATGTTCTTCATGTTTTTTCTGAGTAAAGGGACCCTGTGCATAGGGTGTGGAGGTCTCTGTGATGTGAAGTTCTCCTTCAGATGGAATTGTGAAGAGGGAGAATTTCTCAATGTGGGAGATGATATTCTTTCCCTACGAGACTATGTCAAGTGAAACTGTCTCCTATATCTAATAGATTTGTCCTCCCAAAGTGACAATGACACTCCAAGTTCGTGACTCATATACAACATAACGCTTCCACATATATGGATTTCCTAAAAGAAGATCACAGACTTCAGGTGGGGCCACATCAAACAACACCTCATCTTTTAAAGGATTGATTCCATATGGTAGGTGACATTGTTGACTAATGCAGATACCTTGTCCTTGGATTATCCAACCTATTTTGTATGGTTGCAGGTGTGGTGTTTTAATTATCTCCAATCTCTTGATGACTTCTACTGAGATCAAGTTCTTTTGCCTGCCGTTATCAACAAAAGAATGTAGTGGGATTACCTTCACCCACATTTGTGAGTAGAAAAGGTGCTCCTTTTCCTCCAAGTCTTTAGGTTCCTCTAGTTGGATCTGTGTGCTAGCAACATTGACAATGGTTTCTGCATCAATGATTCACTTCCCCTAGTCTATGGATGTGACATTAGGTTATGAATAAGAATCAAAATTGGGATTAGATTCTGAAGCTTTGATCTCAGCCACTAATGAATTCTTTGAGCGACATTCATCAGTGTTGTTCCATGGGATTTTTTGGAACTTGCACCACTTCCCGATGTCCTTCTTTGTTTTTCAGTTACTCTTCTTTGCTTGTAGTGGGGAATAGTTTTCCTTTCCCTATCTCGTGTTCTTTGGAACATGGTTTCCCTTTCCTTGCTTCCATGGTGGATTCACAAGTCTAAATTCTTGCTTTTTATTTTACTGAAATCTCTCCTCGATTTTGACAACATACTAATAGGAAAATCCCAATGAAGAGATGTCTAGGAATTTAACCTTTGTTTGTATGTACCGATGTAGGCCACTACAATATTTTAGTACCAAGTGCTGCTCAGAGTCCTTGATACCCAACTTTGTATGAAAGGTATGAAAGTTGTTAGTGTACTCTGACACCATTTGGTCCCTGTTGGTGTTTTCTCCCTTCGACCCAGGTTCAAAACCTTGTTTGTCTATCAACAAAGCCAAAGATATCAACCCGATAGAGTAGGGATCAGTCAGAAGCACCTACAATGCAGATGTAGTCTCACCCGAGATATCTCTTATGGGTAGCTGCATGAACCATGTTTTTGCAGTTTTGTGGGGATTTCTTCTTTCCTGACATCTCACTAGCTTGCTCGAATGAAGCTGATGGTTATAGTATTTACCATTATTGTGTGCATTCAAGATATTACTCTACTTATCAACCGACATAGATTACAACAATTAATATACTTCCTTATTAGCGATTCTAGCTAACAACAATGCAACATAAGCATATAATGTCTCATTCATAAGAAAATGCACATACATTTATTCACATCATACATTCATTTGACATAATAACATTCATCAAATACACATAGAGAACATTTAACGTGGAAACCCATCCGAGAAAAACCACAAAGGCTCTCTTCATTTGGCATGAGAAATATATGGAACCTTTCGTCTGCGCACTCAGCTTGCATTCTTTGTTCTAAATATTCTCTACAATCTATACATACTTCTCTCCTCTCATTCTCTCTAGTATTAGGTCTCTAAAATTTTCCTCTCCTTCACTCTAATGTAGATCCACACCAAGCCTAGATAACCTCTTTCTTCTCTACAACTCTATAGGTCTATGACTCTACCAACCGACATAGACAACATAGACTAAATCAGACCAACAGAGAGTGTAACCTATGCATATCTTGGGTTATCCCTTTTATAGAATCTTACACATCAGAATAAACTGACTCTATTCTGTCAGCCAACGAGATGTCATTCCTATTCTCATACTTTTAGTTACAATGGTCAGTAGGAACTATCGACCCAAAAAACAAAGATGATTTATTCCCCAAAGCATGCATGACTCTAGTAGGCTTCTTACCCATGATCTCTCAAGATGTCCTTTTCAACTGATGCATGCATTCTTCTATCATGGTTCCTTCCATCATGACTACTCTTATTTCTACTTCCCTTCTATTTTGAACTCTTCCCTTGCAATTGCTTCTGTCACAAATTTTCCTATGCAACTACTTCATTTGTCATTGCTCTTTCTCCCACAACTGCTCATCTGTCGCAACTTCCTTCTTCATGCAACCAATATCTTCATATTCTCAAGCATAATTCTAGCTGAATTCTTCCTATCCTTCCATTGGGACAATAAACCCCCAATACTCATCCGTGGCTCATCCCGAGCCATGCTAATCCAAATATTTTGTCGCGACCTTAACTTGAAAATGTTGGAATATTTTCACTATATGCTCTGTTTCTGGTCACACTTGTTCTTCTGCCTTTTGCAAATTTTCCACAAGGTTGGAACTGATGTGTTATGGCGTTGTAAGTCATGCAGAATCTACTGCTTGTTGCACTCTCTGGTGTATAGGATGAATGATTCCTGTAACTCTTTCTTCCTTTGCCTGCAATTATGAGAATTTATTAGTCTTCTGTTGTTGGTGAGTTCACAGTGTTGCAACTTGATGATGGATTTTTTTCATCTCAGCAGCCTTATCCATTTTCTCTGCTAAGGGAAACTTCTTCATCTCATTTTTTCAGTTGGTTCACCTTTGTTTCAGCAAGTCACAGCTATTTTGTGAATTTCTCTAACTCCGCATCGTCGATCAATGGTTCTCATGTCTGAGAAACTTGTTTGAATGCTTTGGAACACAGTGTCTCTGCCTATTTTATCTTCTTTGCAGCTTCTGCTATTGTCTTCCTTCTTTCTTCCAGCACCTCTGGTAGTGTATTGGGTATTACCTGTTCTTCCAACTCCACGACCTTTTTGTGAAGGTGCTCTACGATTTCTCCAAGTCGGATGGCATTAGCTTCTGCAAAAATTTCATCTGTTATTCCCCCGTTTGCAAAAGTAATACAAGAAAGTGTTACCACTTTGTCAAGCTTGAGCATATCTTCTTCCCAGGTTTTGTCTTTCTGATTCATTTCTTTGACTGTTCTCTTCATATCACTAACAATCTTATTTGATGATCAAACTTGCTTGATTGATGTGCCTTCTCTAACCTTCATTTCCACGATTGAGACATTCTAGATTGCATAAAATTCTTACATTGACATTTGAGAAAAATATATTGTGACATGGCCTAAGTTCTTGGCCATGGTATTCAACTCTACGATCCCCAAGTCAAGTGCTTCACCCAGAAATTGAGTCTTTATTGGTGTAATAGGTATTGAAACATTAGTCATTCGCTCTTCTAATGGGCCAAATAAGTCCTACGACATTGTCACTTCTGGTCTATAGTCGACCGCGACCCATACTTCTTTGGCCACTATGTAGAGCATTTGTAGTAATTCTATAATACTTCTTGTGATATATGTTTGTCACTCATCTACTTTTTGAAGGCTTTGTGTAACCTCTTCTATCATTTATTCTGTCAGAAGGGTAACATTGTCACTATTAAGGCCAATAGTTCTTGCTACTTTTCCATCCTTCCTTATGACTTGTCTCAGGTTTCTCTTTCTGTTTCCTCTTATCTCCCACTACTGGATATGTTGGGGTTGCAATAGAATCATTCTGGGGAGGGTTGGGAGAATTTCATGGATCTTATGTTACTGGTGGTGGGTCCCCTCTTTGTTCTCCATCCTTCTACATTGGTGGGTCGTCCCGTCACAGGTATTCTTATGTAGACAGTTGGTCATCAGCGATAGGGAATTGCGATTCTACCAGCCAATATTAGGTAATGGCATCAATTTCTTCGTTAGATAGCAGGTATTGCATCGCTAACCATTGGCGTTGTGTGTATTTTTGCGGTTGCAACAAGAAATGATGGGGCCTAATTATAAATTTAATAATGTTTTTAAATCACTGAACGATCTCCTCCGTGATTCTTTCCTACTTTCTCACATGATATTGCAGGGCCTCTCCATGCAAAAATAATTATACATTGTTTTCTCTATGTCTCTTCTTGATGTCTTTCTTGAACAAAATATTCTAGTATCGAGTTCCTTAGCATGAAACTGGTATATCTACCCCTTGGCAGTTCATTGGTTCATTTAATGCGACAAACAAAATCAAAATGAGTAACCATGAATAGTGGAATGGAGTACATTTTTCTTGTGACTCTACTACATCTTATAGAAATTCTTTTAGTAGATAGTGAGACCCATTTATTTGAACCCCTTCCGCATATAGTTCATCCCCTGACCCCATTCTTGCAGTACCTTGGTTCGTTCACATCTTTTGTACCAACTTGGTAGCTAAAAACTTAGTTGTGAACCGAACAATGTGGTCATTGATGGAGGATATTAAAAAGTCTCTAGTATCTATAGACGAGTCATACTTATATTTAATCTTGTTCTTCATCAGAGTATCCTGGTTTGTTTTGAAAAATGGTGCTCGGTCTATGTCTGCAAGTGGAAGCCCTATAATCCTTGCTATCATCTTGACATCCACATAAATGTTTTGGTCCATAGAGAGGTAGGCGCTGTGGAATGATACCATCAACTATTTAACAGGTGAATTCACCTCTATACTTTGACCAAAATGAGACATATACATCAATGACAGTAAACCTGCTTGGTCTAGTACTCTTAACCATTCCATTGGATCTAGGCACTTCCAGCCATCCAGTGTATCTTGTACAACATGCATGTATTTCTTCATGTCTAACTATGGAAATTTTCCTTTGTCATGATTGACAAAAATCAACTTCTTGAGATTTGGAAGTATGTTCTGTGATACATAGACTCCTTTTTGTACAGTTGGTGCTACCAATGGGTACTATGCATTTTTTGGAACTCTAATATTAGGCGCATCATCTTTCCTTGGTGGAATACATGGTGGGAACATAGTCGTAGACCCCGGTTATTCCTCCTCATCTGGTGGTGGTGGTGTTGGTGCTTTCTTTTTGCGGTTTCTAGAGAATTTCCCCGTTGATATATGAGACAGACCCTGTGGGTTTGGTCTTAACCTGAGTGTAAGTATGAATGGAATTCACTCACCTTCTTATTATGCAACCATAGACTGAGGTGGAACATATCAAACAATGTCTTCCATAATAAGGGTGGGTGATGTGGTTGTGATACAATATTCTGCAACTGTACTTGTACTGGAAATTGAAATAACCATGCTCGATGGAAAAATCACTTTGACGCTTGCAGTTGCCAACAAAAATATCTCTCTTGAATGTAGCAGAATGAACTGAAACTTGGGCGCGAATGTTGATAATGTTTGGCTGTTCATTCTATCACTCCTCCACATGAGCGAGAAATTAATGGAAAGGTAGCTATATTTTTTGTCACATGGGTTGATCATTTGAATAGTTATTAGGAAAATTCTATGTATGCTACCACTCTCTTGTCACATTAGTGGTACTTATTGTGCAATAAAGATAGAAGTGACCAAAAATCACGCCTCCAGAATCTCTTGCGCCTGTAAATTAATTATGGCCATCTGTTAGTTTTGTGATTCCAATTTAACTTGCGAAAACATCACTCTTCTTGCTACCTGTATTCAACCTTCAACATTTTCCTTTTATTGGGACAAAGAAATTTAATTTTCCATCGTTTCTCTTCTTGTGACAGATAAAGAGTCTGCAACAATTTTCCTTTCTTTGCGACTTAGTAGCAATCTGCGATAGTTTTCCTTTCTATGCGAATTATGAGTAGTCTGTGACACTTTTTGTTTCTTCTTGCGAAATCTCATATCTAACGATCACAACAATTTTTTTTAGTTTTTTAGTTTTAGTTTTATTTTATTTTATTTTATAGTCGACCAAGTCGCAGCTATCCTAATAAGGATTTAACTGAATTCCATTAACCAATCCTCTGACAGGTGTTCCATATAACTTCTGTAGTTGCACTGCGCCTCCATCACTAATGTGAATTACAATATACAGTCCTAGTTAGTGTATTTTAGTTTTCTCAGACGCTTTAAAAAATCACAATCATATACAAGAACAAGTGCTCTGATATGAAATCACTTATTCTTGGGGTGGCATTCACGCCACACTTTCTTCAATCCTTTCTCAATGTTTTGATGATATCCTGATACAAAACAACCTTCTTCCAACTGTATTAGCTGCGATAGTATTTCCTTGATATCACCAACATATGTCATTTCCATGATCACATCAATCCTTAGGCTGGGTACAATATATTCCATTGGCATCACAACTTTTTGTCCATACACCAAGCGAAATAAAGTTGATCCTGCCAACTTCTTACAGGTCATGTGGTATGCCCATAGTACTACAATTTTTTTTTGATCCCAGTCATCTCTTTGGATATTGAAAATATTTGTCAACACATTCTCCAGGATTTTTTTTTAAATCCTTCAAGAACACCATTCACCAGAGGGTGATATGGAATTGTCTTTCTATGTTGAATATGGAATTATTCCTCCAGTTCCTCAATCAATTGATTGACCAAGTGTGTGCCTTGATCACTTATCACAATTTTTGAGCATGCAAATATAGTCAAACATTTTCAAAAAAAAAATTAGTAGTAGTTGCAGCAGTACAATATTTTATTGGATTTGTTCAGCCCATCTAGTCAGGTATTTTGTTGCAGTAATTATATATCTTGCACATGTTCTATTTCCTGTTGTACTAATAGGGCCCACAAAAACAAAAACTCATTTGTCAAATGCTTGCAAATCTATTTAGGGTACTAATGGCATTTCATCTCATCACGATTATTTTTTTAATTCTTTGAAAGACATCAAAACTGTGATACTATTCTTGGGCATCTGCATGCATGGTGGGACACAACAATATTGCTTGCAATATCTTTCACACTATAGGTTTTCCAGCATAATGGCCTCTTGTAACACCAGCATGCAACTTCATTCAGTGTCATTGGTTTCTCGTGTTCCAAGACAACGACGAAGAATCTCATCAGGGCCCATTTTATATAATTGTACAATGATCAAATGAAATCTTGCAACTCACACGAATAACTCTTTCTTCTGTGCAATATTAATTTCAGTAGGTGTAGATCCTGTAATAAAAAATTGTTTGATGTCTCTGTAATGATCATCAAACATTGTGATCGCAAGTAGTTGTGCATTAGGGAGATTATCATCGAGGTTATAAGGTTCTTCTCCACTTTCGATCCTCGACAGAAGGTTTGGGTTTGAAATCACTTGAATAGTTTTAACAATAACTTCAAAGTCAAATTCCTGAAAAAGGAGAAGCTACCGACAAAGCTTGCCCCCCAACACATGCTTATTCACCATGTATTTCAATGTTGAATGATATGTGTACATTTTGAAATGTCCACCCAGCAAATAGTGTGTAAATTTTTGCGGAGCGTATACCATAGCTATTCCTTCTCTTTTTGTCATGGTATAGTTATTTTCTATTGTTGATAATTTTCTTCCAGTGAATGCAATAGGATGGCCGATCCACCCTTCGCCAGTATGTGTTAGTATCACACAGAGCACGAAAAATGATGCATCAAAATGTACATGAAATTCTTTTTTCCAATATGGAAATACAATTATGGGAGCTGTAACCATATTGTTATTTAAAGTGTCCATACTTTCTTGGAAAATTTCTGTCCACTGGAACTTAACATATTTCTTCAAAAAATTCTCCATCGGAGTAGTCACCTCCTGTTGACACTCAGAATCACACCCAAGGTTGTGGAAGGTGAACCTCGAGATAACAACAAAACCACTTTAATAATGTGAGCCGGCTTCTCCATTTCTAGAGAGGGATCTCTCACAAATCTATAACAAGGTCAGATATAGATATTAAATGAAATTCTTGTATTGTTGTGGTTGAAATTGGGTAAGGCTACATTGGGTTATGGAGTCACAATTATCATGAAACACAGAGTATTTTGCATGGAAAATGTATGCAAAATAAAGATAATACTTCGGTTACGGTCAATATAATTTTGGTCTGGCGATAAGGAAGAAATGATGACAGTCCATTAACACAGAGCACCAACTAGATGAACTCTGCATTAACTTTGGTAGAAATGATTTGTGAATATCTGAAATGATAGACAGAGCATAACCAAGTATGAATTCTGAACACTATCACACACTTATCTCAGATATGAAAGAAAACATAATGGAAATATTAACAAGAAGGACATGTACATAAAGAAAAGAAATAACTGATTGTAACTGAGAAATATACATGAATTTTTGCATTCAAAGGCCAGCATTCGACTCTGCAACTCTAATTAAAGAAAGATTTCAAAATTACATAATGCAA
Source organism: Pseudotsuga menziesii (assembly GCA_001517045.1). Taxonomy (NCBI): domain Eukaryota; kingdom Viridiplantae; phylum Streptophyta; class Pinopsida; order Pinales; family Pinaceae; genus Pseudotsuga; species Pseudotsuga menziesii. Next base: position 699,747 of record LPNX010885815.1, read on the forward strand.
AAGTCTCAAGGGTTTCCACCCTTTATTCCTCTGTTGAGGGTATACTTATATTGTCTTAGACCCCCGAGACCAACCTCAAAACATGGTCGAAATTAGTGAAAAATTGAGAAACAAACTTCCAACAAACTCTAATGTGTCACCTTTGCCGCGATTTTCATAAAACAGAAAATATGGGGGTAACATGCATGTTGGATTTCAAAAAGTAATTCGTCTTCAGGATTATGGCTCTCTTGATCATTCTACAACTGTCCCTTTGATCCTCATCACGCTCAGGCATGTCTTCATTGGCGCAACTTGTATTTACTTTTCCCATAATTTTCAACTGTCTTTCATTGATCATCAGTTGGAAGATCCATACTGATCATCTCCTTAGCCAATACCCTGATCTCCATGTTTTCTAAATAACAGAAATATGGAAATTTGGTACATGTAGCTTTAAAGTCAAACAACATTTCAATGTCTCCAACTAATTTGTCAATCACATTTTTTCTTGACAAGGATTGTTGTTGCATATCATCCAACTCTCTGTGATCTAATCTTCAATTGATCAATTTGTCATTATACTCCTTCTGAGACAACATTCCTCCTTTCTCTTGTGAAAAGAAAGGAAGTCCTCTTTTGAATAAAGGATTAAAAATTTGAATGAATTCCTTAATTTGATTATGCATAACATGAATATTATCTTGAACTATTTCTAAATGATGATATTTATTCACCACTCTTCTTTCCCATGTGCTAACCAAGTCTCTAACCTGGATATTTTCTTTCCCGATTTCTTGTTCTTTCAAATTGTTCAAAAAACCGATTGCATTATGAGCTGTGTCTATAGGATTTTTATTTAAGACCTTCTTTACCATCAATACATTTTGTCTAGCTTTTTATGTGACAATATACTTATCTAGAATAAAATCCAATAAGGCCTGAGCTTGGCTGCTTCTATTATTAGCACATCCCAGATGAGATGCTTAGCTCCATGTAATGATGGTTGTCCTGTAACCTGTTTTTCCAATTTAAAACCCTAAAAATTGTAACCCTAAAAATTAAAATCCTAAAAAACTACTAACAAACTAAACCTAGTTGACCCTCCCAAAGTGAGATGTTTCTGTATTAATACATTTATGAAAGATGAATAATCTCTCGAGGCATTGCTATGTCTTGAAGATGAGCCACGCCTGTCTCGAAACATCGACATTAACTCTTGTCATCGCAGACTCTCCATTAGATGCCATGAATCCTTACTGTGGAATCTCAACTAACCCAATTTATTATTATTTTCTACAAGCTCCTTACATTTTTCTTCCAATGCCTTTCTTTCCTTCTAATTTTTCATCTATGTCTTCCAAATTTTTATTTTGGTTCTTTAAACCAGTGATTTCTAAATCTCTAACCTTTACCCGAGACATAGACTAGGAAAGAGAATCTGCACCAGATTGTACAAAAGATGAAATAACTGGCACTTGTTGCTTCTTATCCTTTTCCTTTAGTTCCTTTTCCAACTCTGCTTGTTTTGTTTGAAAATCCTTTTCTTTTTCATCCCAAAGTCCTACACCTTTCTCCCATTGTTTTTTCTTTTCTTCAAATTTTAGCAACCTTGCCTTACAATGAATTAGTTAAGTATTCAAAGTTTCTTTTTCTTTTTCAAATTCTTCCAGCTCAGAAGTTTGTATGAGTTGATTAGATGGGATATTCAACTTCGTTTTTAACAATTGAATTACATTTTCTTTTTCTTTTAACAATTTCTATGTGGCAGAAACTTTATCAGCTTGACTGTCAGCCACAATTAATTCCACTTGAAGCTTCTTAATCTACATCTGGTGGGATTTATTCTCCACCTTCTCTGTTCTGAGAAAATCTTCAAGTATTTTCATGCTTGTTTGTAACTTTGACACCTGCAATGTTGCTTGTAACTAATCAGTACAAATGATATCAACTATTTCTCTGTGTAAATGTATCATATGAGTAGTAGGAATCTTCTTCAAATTCATCCTCAATTCAGCCACTTTATTTCTTGTAGTCACTGCCAAGTTTAATGTGTCTTTATCCAGATCCCTAATAGTCACCAAGGATACATCTTGACTATACAATTTTTTCACTCCATCATACAAATTCATTTTTTCATCAAAAGTATTTTCACTCGCATCTTTATATCTATTTAGCAATTCAGTATTGGATTTGTACTTATTTGCAGTTCCTTTAAGAACTTTATCAAATGTGTACTCCTGGTTTTCAAAGGCTGGGCGTTTGACTTTCACAAGTTTCTTTCTGTCTTTAGCCTTTGCAACCTGTACAAGTTGTCCTGGATTTTCAATCTTTTGTTTATTGGGTGTTCTGGCAGTGTATTCCTCATTTACATCCATGGCTTCTAAGAAATATTATGATGTAAATGGCTTATGGTAGTGTATTCCTCATTTACATCCATGGCTTCTGGTAGTGTATTTGTAATTAGTTAATTATTATGAAAAAATAATTAATGGTGGAAATGATTTTTCAAGGAAGGATGGTGCATTAGGAAACTTTCCAAGGATGGGAAAATGGAAACAATGCAAAAGAAGGAAAAAGATACATGTCATAGAAAATATAGAAACTATCCAAATTAGTTTCCAATTTGGTGCAAGGATGAAAAGCAAGGAAATATTACCTTATGCACAAACTTGCTAATTACTCAAGGAGGGTGCAGTTTCTATTTTGGACCGAAGGATACAAACATGGAAACATTTTCTAAGCTTCATACTTGCTATTTTGCTCAAGGAGGTCGAATTTACACTTTGGGTTAAGTTATACAAACAAGGAAACATCATTTGCAAACCAGAATTGCTAATTCCAATGGGTGAAGGACTTGCTATACAAGTCACCCAAGTGGGTTACTTGTTCAAGTAACCTGTACAAGTTGTCATGGATTTGGAACAAGATTGGCAAGTGGGTTACTTGTTCAATGGGTGAAGGACTTGCTATACAAGTCACCCAAGATCTAATTAATGGAATTTCCAACTCCATTATTGAGTTTGGTTAATGTATTTTTGTAATTGATTGAATCTTAAGCTTCATTTTTGAGTGGTGATCCTTAGTCTCTTGGGTGATGTGCCCCAATTCCTTTGTTCCCCTTCTCCCCTCTTCTTCCATTCTCATTGCAGGTTATATTGGATATATGGAGAAGATATCATCCATTAATGGAGTTTTTTTTTTCAGTTTCTAAATCCATTTCCATTTTAGAGCACATCAGAGTGATTGGGACACTCCTCCATTCGAATCTCAGAGCTATCTTCAAGTTATCCTCCTTTTATGAGAGATTGATGATATGAAGTGATGAAGAGAGATATATGGATATCTGCCATTAATTGAGGTTATTATCAGTCTATAATATCAGTCTCCTAACAGTTCCAAAGTTTCTGTAATGTTCTAATAGATTTCCATTACGGTGTCTACCTCCAATTCTAGTTTTCTAGCCTTGTAATGAAGACTAAATTAATGAGTAAAGATATAAAAATCCTATGAGATTGAATTCAGTCATTAATTATCTGAAATAATTTATTCTGACCTTTCTTCAAGTATTACAGAGTTTTGAATAGATCTTATTTACTTTGGAGAAGCATTTCCACACCCTAGCTAGAACTGCATTGGAAAAATGACTAGCTTTAGATTTTGAATGAGTTGAAGGAATTAAACATTTCTGATTTTATTTATTTCACTTCTGAGAATTGATTAACTTCATATTGAACATATTCCATGTCTGAAACTGAGTTTTATTAACCTTCTCCATGTTTTTCGAAGTCCCAGAACTTGAGCCTAGAGTGTAGTCCAAGGGACTAGTTTTCGGATCCAATGTCCTAAAATTCCCAAATATGTTAGTTACATGAAAAAACCTTTGTAAAATTTAATATAAATTTATATCAGACCCATATTCAGTTTCCCCAAGCCCTTGTTTGAAAAAGGATGAACTATCTTTCCTAGTTTCACGGTTTGGCAGCCCAGAAGCGTGGAAGTAGGTTTCCGCATAGAGGATTCTGAAACCTAAATGGAACCATATCTAAATGTGTTAGGTAATAGGAAATTATATGTATTAAATATCTTTGGTTGCTTCCCCTTTATCACTCCTCTTGCCTCCAAAATTACCTACAAAGAAACCCTAATTTTCCCTATCCGAAGAGGCTCTGAGTGGTTTGATTCAAAGTTCAAAAATTTAAATTTAAATTACAGAATTAGATAGTGTTCAGGTATGCACTCCAGAATTGGGACATCATAATGTGCTATATACACATTGGAAGTACTCCAAATATGTCCTACACAACGCAAGAATTTGTTGTCATTCCTAGGGGCTTTTGATCATGAGAATTCCACCATGATCACTTTTAATGTGGAAAATTATAAATCGAGGCTATCCCTTCAGCTCACTTTTCAAATTGCTACTAAATTGGTGGGTATAAAGGTCCATCAAACTGTCTTGGAAGATGGAGATTCCACCTCGATTTTGTCTATGTCTTGCTGGATAGCTATTGGTTCTATTGAGCTTAGTAAGTCACCAACCACCCTAAAAGATTTCGATGGATGAGGTTTTCAACCCCACGGTCTATTATCGGCATTTTCCATCGAGTTGGGGGGAAAAAATATTTCTATCCAGGTAGAAGTAGTATATACTCCTCTAGATTACAATTTATTATTAGGACGGAATTGGTTTTACGCTATGACAACCCTTGCGTCGTCGGTTTTTTGCACACTCCAATTCCCACATCAAGGAAAAATTTTGATCATAGACCAACTCGATTATTTCTCATTGAATATTACTGCTTCCATGACAAATAATGTTCCTATGTTAGAGAAGTCACCTCCTCACTATCAGTTTGTAGGGGTTGGATTGTTGAAAGATTCCTCACTCATGGGAATTTTTCCATCCAACAATGCTCCTCATAGTACAGAAGTTGCCACGGTAAACATTATATCCTCCATGACCGGGGGCATGTCTAAAGGAAAAGATATCGTTGACTCATCTTCTCTGAGTCTGCACGAATCCCTATATGATTCCATTCAGTCTATTTCTGATGCTTACATAAATGGCCATCATTTGGTAGCATCAGATTCTTACCATCTGCCCAGTTGGCTAGGTTCCCGTCTCTCGACTTTAAATTATATCTCATATAATTTTCCATTAGATGAGTCTATTATGGAGGTCATGAGTCTGGATGAATATCTATGAGAAGACTCTCATCATCGATCATCATTTATTCCTAAATCCAATTTGGTAGATTCAGATTTTGTTTCTCTGATCAGTTGTGATATAGTCGAATATCCACAAAAACCTATATTACTTGAAGGAGTTGATTTTGAAGGGAATTTATGCAACATCACTAAAAAAATTCCCCTCGATATATTGGTTAAGATAGGTTTTATTGAGGATATCCACATCGGATAGAACTGCTCAACAACAAAAATTAAGGAATACCGAGCTCTTTTTAAGGAATTCCACAATGTTTTTTCCTGGACTTATTAAGAAATGTCTAGGATTGATCCATGTATTATCGTACATGAGATGGAGAGATACCCGATGGAAATACTTGTTAGGAAAAAACTTCGCTAGGTCCACCCAAGAAAAGCTGCAACCATTAAAGCTGAATTTGAGAATTGTTTGAAAGATGGTTTTATCTACCCCATGCCTTTAACCGAATGGGTGTCTAATATTGTCCCTGTCACAAAGAAATAAGGAACTATTAGGTTTTGTATCGATTTTAGGGACCTGAACAAATATTTTCCAAAGGACAACTTTCCTACCCCTCATATCGATCATATCATCGACAACTGTGCTAGAAGTGTCATGTTTTCCTTTATGGATGGATTTTCCAGCTATAATTAGATTTATATCTTACCTGCCGACCAACAAAAAATGGCATTTATTTTCCCGTGGGGAACCTTTTCTTATCAGAAGCTACATTTCGGCTTGAAGAATGCTGGAGCTACCTTCCAACGAGCTATGTATTATGCTTTTCATGATATAAAACACATAGTGGAACCATATCTGGATGACCACCTGCTCATTCACAGTAGCGGGAAGACCATTCGAGGCATCTTAGAAACATTTTCCTTCGATTCTGTGATTACCACATTTGACTCAGTCCACACAAGTGTGATTTTTGTGTTGAGACTAAACACTTACTTGGTTTCGTTGTTTCTAGGGACGGGATTCACATTGATCCCTTAAATATTTTTGCTATCGTGGCCTTACCACCTCTGGAAGACATTACTAAAATCCAAATTTTGCAAGGGAAGGCAAACTTTCTTCGCCATTTTGTATGCATTTTTGCAGAGAAAACACATGGCTATATGTGTCTCTTGAAAAAGAACACTCCCTTCTTGTGGGATGATTAGGATCAAAGGGATTTTGATAATTTGAAACATTCTATATTGTTCAGGTACACAAGGTACTCCCAAAATACCAAACACCTTGAGCAACCGCTTCACCCAAATAGATCACATATCAACACACTGATGTTTGTCACGTGGTTAAAACCCTCGAGAGGAAAACAGTCCATGGCCCCAGCAAAATAGCTACTTGGAGCAATTTATTATGCAAAAGAAAGAAAGTTACATGAGCTTCTCATTATCGATTAACTAGCCAAGGACCCTCTATGCTCTTTAAATAGAGATCCTAGACCAATCGGGTGTTAAGACATGGATCAATGGTAGGTATGATCTAATAGAAGTTGAACCGTCAGATCACTCTATGTCTACAACATATCGTGACCGTCGGATTAGAATATTTACAAATGCATACTAATGCATATTAAAGAAACACACTTTTACCTAATGGATATATTACACAAGTTGATATTAACTAACTCCTAAGTGTCTAAATATCCTAACAACCCCCTGTTGCAGCTGCGACAATTTCCCAAAATTCCAAAATTTTTTAGGACCCTCCTTTGTTTGGATTAGTTCGATTTTCTTATTTGAGTTGGTATAATAATGATTTCTCAGAATGATTTTCTAATGCTTGAATTGATTTACCACTTGTTGGATTCTCCCTCTAAGCACTTGAAATAATCCACTGTTCGATCAAGCTGTATCGCTGCCTTTGAATGCATTTGAAGCATGCCTGGATCAGAAGTTATTTGGTTAAGTGCCCCACCGTTGCAGATGGATAATCGATTTGTCTTTGATTTTCTTTCCAACCCATTGGTTTTCACATCGACTGCTATTTGGTTTTGCATCAGAACTCTTATTACTTCTTCTTCCTCCATTGTAGACGGCAAGCCGCTTCCTCTTCTGATCATTGCTTTAACGTTTCGGCCCCATTTGTTATTTCCATCGATTCCGTAAGTCATGGGTGTTCGCCCTTGCGACTGTGGGAAGCCTTTTCCTTCTGGCTGTCTAAGTCGTTTAAAACTCGCCATTGCAGAAGGTCGCGACGTTTGTGCTTCCGCTGTTGCGGTTTCCGAAAGCGTTAGCTTTTTCGATCCTCTAATGTTTCTGCTTCCGATGCTCATTTTTTGGAGTGGTTTATCCTTTGTTCTTCCGCCGTTGCGGCTGCGGTTCTACTTTTTGTTTTGATGTTAGAAGTCCGACGTGCGGTTATTTTTCACCCGGTTATTCCCCGTCATTGCGGATGGATCTATGGTTTGGTCTTTCGCCATTGCGGAAAGAAATACACTTCCGTCTTCCGATCCAAATGTCTCCGACGTCCGATCTTTTGACTTTTCCCCGCCATGCAAGTTGTCTATATATAGATGGGGTTGGGATTGTTGGATTATCTTATTATTCTATGCATTTTCAACTGTTGCCATTCCGTCTGTCGTTATCACGTGCTGTCGACCGCTCGCACTCGCCCGGTCCCCCATCTTCGGTACACGCAGTCTATGTGTCTCAACCGTGAAGCTCGACAGGCCTCTCCACTTTGGTTACGTGCCGTGGCCAGGTAGGCTCGTTGTTGCCCTTTCCCCATTCCGTTGAACTTTTGATTGTTGCTTGCCACGGTTAAGTTTTGTCGTGGCTGTTTACCTTCACCTCGTTAATTGGACGCCTATATAGTTGGGATTGTTATCATAGTAGTTTGTGGTAGGGCATTTTTACTCCGTGTCCTGTCATTTTTTGTAACCATGTACTTAATGTAAGGGGGTTTGGTGCAGATGGCCGTTATGCTGTTCGCACCAAGCGGCCCGGTATGATAAGGTTTGATAGGGGAGGTTTCAAGGCATCCTTGTGGTTTTTGGTGGTCACATCCCCCATTCATTTTACGCTGTCCGTATCCCACCGACTCGGCCGTAATTCGCTGCGTTTTTCCGCACGCCCGGTTCATGCCCGGGTTTTGAACCTAAACCGGTGGTGGGGGTTTTTCATTATATAGTAACGCACAATGTTTCGAGTGAACATTAGATTGCACATGAAGTTTTGTTTTTAAGGTGCCGTTGAAAAGGATTGCATGGTTTTCCCCTTTTCCTTCCTGTGCAGTGCAATGATAATATCACCCACAGAGAGCGGGGGTTTTCTTCGCGTTAATGTAGATGTTTTCCCGTCCGATTATATTGTTAGAATTGTTGGTATTGGAAAGTAGTGGTAGCTTGCTTGTTTTTACTGCATATAACTATTTTCCATCATGTTGGACATAGACTAAGTCACTGAACACTACACATTGTGTTTCAATAGTTCTGTTAGTTAGGCCATTTCTACTTATATACATGCATATATTTGCTTCATTGACTGAATGATATCATGTTAAACATAGAAGAAATGACACACTGCACAGTGATGTATATAAATTTGTCACTAAGCCAAAATGGCTTAATGTTTACAATGTTGTGTGTGGTAGGAAGATTTCAAATCCACAATGTCAAAGAGGAAAAAGAAGAAGGCCCCGGTGGTCGAGGAAGAGCCCAAAGTAGAAACTGTTACCAAAACTGAATATATATATGAGGACACTAAGTGTATTTTTGGTGTTGAACCTGAATACCAGTGGGGGGAAATATACAGACTGATCACACGTAGAGAGGTTCCTGACATGGGCTTAGAAGAAGAGTCCATATATGCCAACATAGAAAGATCTTCACTGATGAAGATCGCCACCAAACCGGAGTTGTTCCTGTGCTCTGAAGTAATCGGTTGGATTCTTCCCTGGGCAGATGTCACAACAATGATTCTGGAAAATGTTGAGAGACAGGGCTATGCTGCATATAGCCCTAGATATGTAGCGTTGGCTTACCACCTGCTAGAAGCCCAAGTATTCTTATCTGATGATTGGCTGAACAACATTAGAATGGACCTGGTAGAGACTCTTAAAAAAATGCTGTTGCAGGGAAAACATTACAGATATAGACCGATGGGTGATTACGATACGGCAAGCTTAACGCCCCCCTATAGGTTCATAGCTTTAATGCTGAACAAGATTTTTGGAAGAGCACATGGTAGGTTCTTCAAGTTAGAATGGATCCCAATCATTTTTTATGTTGCAACCCAGGGGACATTTTCAACTGGGCCAGCATTGTATCTAACAGCCTCTCTGCCTGCTTGGCCTTAGCCTTGGGTGGAGTATCCCAAAAGAGATATGAGTTCTACATGAGTTCCATACTTGTAGACTGTATATTATGCAATCAGCCTTTCCCCGGCCTCAGGTGCATCTGGTATAGGGAAATAATGCCTGTCTATTCTGCTTATAAACCACTATGGGCACATAAATATCACAGCCATTACCAAGAAGTCTGTGAACACTTCATCATGCCCTTATACAGACTCATTTTCCTGAAGGAGTGTGATTGTATGTCAGTGGAAGCACTGCAAGTAATCGAAGAATTTGTAGATTACTATTTGACTGAGGATAGCTTATACTTCAAGATGTTTGGAGGTTCAAGAGCACCCTCCCTGCTGCCCAAATACGCCACTGACTACATCATACACAAGGAAGCAGTCAGGTAGGTCTTCTTGGATGGCATAGGGAGCTTTTTTTTTGAGCACAAGAAGACCGCCTATCCTCCTTTTCCATTCAGGTTAGGAAGCTACAAGTTTACCAGAGTGAAAAAGGATGATGAATTTGTAGAAGAGCTGGAAAAGTTCCATTTTGAAGAGATGCCCTTCCGTAGAAATGATACTCACGACAAAGTAGCTGAACATTGCAAAGCAAACAACATGCATTTTGAATAGTCCCACCATTGGGATCGAGAAGAATCCATCTTCCAAAATGCAGTAAACATGACAGCTTTAAGAAGAAGCTTCAAGAAAAAGATCACCACCAAAGGTGGGAAGGGGGATGAACAAGCAAAGGCTGAGGAAGAAGGAAAGAGAAGAAATGAGGAATCCCATAGGTTGGCATAAGAAGCTGCAGGGTGGCTACATACAGAAGGAGAAGAAAAAAGGAAAGCTGCGCAAGAGGCAGCTAGGAAGGTAGAAGAAGATGCAAGGAAAGAAGAAGAAGAAAAGAAAAGGAAGCTGGATGAGGAGCTCCAAAAGCAAGAAGTTGAAAGGCTAAAGCTGACACAGACAGAGCAGTCAGCTTCTGAAACAGCTGCAGGGTAGACCCAGGACGTGGAGAACCCCGAGGTTCAGGACCCACAAGTACCTGTTTCCAGCACACCCATGGTCCCCACACTCAAGCTAGTCCCCTTTGTACATAAAAAAGGGGAAGAAATCCCTGATTTCAATACTATTTTCTATGACAGGGCAACAAAGAGGATAGTGAAGAGAACAGAAAGAAAAAATGAAATGGGAGATCTGCCAGGGAAAATGATATCGGATACGCCTGTTATGTTGGGAACAGACCAAGATCCAAGATTAACCATCAGAGCTGGAGCAACACTGATTCAAGCTTTGGAGGATAATGTGCGTAGGATTATGACAGACTTAGAGCTATCCAAAAAGTCTTCTGCTCAATTGAAAGACACATTGAGAAGAGAAAGAGAAGAAAGAAATAGGCTGAAGCAGAAGTATGAAGACATGTAGAGGGAGATAAAGGCTTCTAAGGCTGAATTGCAGGCCCTCCAAGTAGAAAGACAGGTCAGAGAAACAACACAAGAATTCCTAGGGAAAGTGCAGAAATAATATCAAGAGCTGAAGATGGAAAAGGAACGGCTGAAGGAAAAGGTAGAAGAGATGGAAGAGCAACAAAAGATCATCCTGGAGGCCAGCGAGATGCACACCCAAGAGCAAGCAAAGAAACATCAAGAGTAGATTGCCTCTCTAACAGCTGCTCTGGAGGAAGCAAGGGAGCAGCAGGTTAACCTCCAACTGTTCAAAGAGCATGTCTTGGCCCAGAAGGTTAAGATGCTGCAACTACAAACTGCTATAGAAGGAGAGAGTTGCGAAGTGCTGTAGCTAAATAGCAGATTGGAGGAAATACTGGATACCTTCTCTTACTTTGTAGATCAATCTCAGGACGTCCTTGAAGTCCTGACTACAAGAATGGCAAGGATGGAAAACAATGAAGAAACTCCAGTAGAACTGCCATCAAAGGATACACAGGCCCTCAAGCGGGATTATGACTTGCTGGAATTTGCTATAAATATCGCGAAGGATTTCAAAAAATTAGTTAAGAAGACGAAAGGAGCATGCACCGAGTTTTTTAGAAGGCTTCTCATTACCTGCAACCGGTGCCAAATAGAGGCCGAGCAGAGGCTTGAGGCCTTCCCGGATCACAACGCCTTTGTGGAGCTGTTGCAGAAGAAATACCAGGAGGAGGAAGCTAAATTACAGCATATTAAAGCCCTGGATGATCAGATCTTGAGGATTGAATTAGATCATTCAACCATCAGCGTGCAGCTTCTGGAGGATCAGCTTCGATTGAGTGCAGCCAGGATTGAGGCTATAAAGAACCAGGCTGCTAAGTTTGAGATCAATATTCAGTTTTTAGAGCCTTGTGCATTTGAGGGCATTGCCTCTGAAGCTTCGGCATGGAAGAAATTTCTAGATGCCCAAGTGGGACCCTCCTCGTAAAGGATTGGTCACTTTCTGTAATATGTAACATTTTGTAAAAACATTTGAGAAAAGTCAAGCGTTGGGAAAGGAAGAGTTGGGAAGCCCAAAGGTTACTTTGGGCAGCCCAACCGTCTCACCCTTTTATATAAATGTAGAAAGATTAGAAGGAAAAAGGGGTTTTTTCCCAGTTAGACATGGAAACGATATTGTAAGAAGAACTATTTCTCTTTGCAATAAAGAAGCATTGTTTGCCTGTTGGATAAATATTGGTGGCACTTTCAAATCTTATGCTGTGGATGGCTGAAAGATGAACTATTTTGTTTTTCCAGATTTTTGTCCATTAACCGTGAGATCGTTCTAACTCTCAGAACCTATGTTCTTGTTTAAATGATTTCTAGTTTATTTTGTGGAATTACCACCATGATTAATGTATGCTGTTCATAAAAAAATTAGCTATCTGATTGTTGAAATATCTTTAATCATTCATGTGTTGTAGGAAGAAATATCAGCTATCTGTAATTTCTCTTTATGATACATGCACAATTCACATTACTCACAAATAAGTTAAAGTTTGCTCCCCGGGGATAGATAGATAGATAGATAGGTAGATAGTTAGTTTTATTTCTGCATGTGTGATTTAGATGCTTGCGAGTCCTAAGACGAGAGGTAAGAACCTGGACATCACATTGTGAATGCTCCTTGTATCTTTATCATCCTGCATGGTTAATTAGGCATTTGCATATCATACTTAAGTCAAAAAATACAAAATATACACGGTGGACCGGGCCGCAACCGGTAAAACCTTTTGTTTTTGTTACTTTTACCTATGGTAGACAGACCGCAAACTGGACGGATTCCCCATACCAAATAGTCACGGGCTAGTTGGGAACATTGACTGGGGAGAATCCCTTTCTGTTGTTGCCTGCGAATTTCCAGGCCTCAACAGTTTTGGCGCTAGAAGGAGGGCCGCCATTGCATGGCTGGCTGTGGAACATATTTCCCAAGATTACCTTACCAACAGATGTTTTGAAGCTTTCGACTCAACCCAAGCACTTACAAGTTTGGTTCTACCTTTGAAACAAAAAAACTCGGTGTCACCTTACGTTTCTCTTTGCTCAGACTTTTGTTCATTTGCCTGTGCTCATGGCTGGTGTAATTGTGAACCAGCCCAACCCATTGCCTGCTTGGACAGCTAGATCCCCTTTGAACCTCACACCTCCATTGCATAACCTACCTCAAGATTTTGATAAGCTGCTGCCTAAGTTTGACCCCGAGGAAAGGACTGCTGTAGATGGTCACTTACAAAGTTTCTATTTGGTGGTAGAAGGGTTAAGGGCTGGGGAATATGAAGATGTTGTCTGTAGATTATTTCCTCATACCTTGAAAGGGGCAGATGCTTCATGGTATTTTTCTCTACTTGCAAACTCAATTCCAGACTGGGATACTTTTGAAAGAATATTCAGAAATAAATATGCAGTCCAGAAAACTCATGCATCACTAATGAAAGAATTATGCACTTTGAAGAAAGATAGAAAAGAAAAGGTGCATATTTTCACTCAGAGGTTTGCTGCTTATCTAAAGAAATTTTCTGAAATTGACAGACCCTCAGACAAAGTCTTAATTGAGCATTATACCTCAGCCTTAGGACCTGAGCTGGCCATGTTTGCCAAGATGAAAGCCAAACCTACGTTGGTAGAGACTTACGAAGAGGCAGAAAGGGTAGAAGCTGAAAAGGAAAGCGTAGAAGACTATCCTGAGAAACTGAGAGAAAATACTATCGAGAGAAGAACCTTATTGCTGTCTAAACCTAAAGAGGAATAAGCACATGATTATCAGGGTATGCTGAAGATGATGCAGAAACTATCCAATCAAATAATAGATCTGGAAAAAGAAAGGGAAATGCAGAAAAATTACAAACCATACTATCCAAAAGGAGAGGATAGCAACCAATGGAAAATCCCTCCACCGAATTTAGCCTCAATGAATATAACAGAAGTAGGAGGAGACAATTTCTGCACTTTTCACCAACAACCTCATTCGGAGAAGAAGTGTCCTCAATGGTTAAACTTGATGACATTGGTTATGAATAAGCTGCTAGATTCTAAATTGACCAAAGATAGTGGTAAAGAGGAAAAGAAAAACCAGACTATGGAGAAACAAGATAATGACACCATGTTTTCATGGGATGGTGTCTCGCTGTTTGACACTGAAGAGAGCGTTCTCAAAACTGACTGCACACCTACAACAACAAAGGACATGGATTTAACAATTTCGAAGAGCAAAATATTGCAAAAGAATGCCAAGAGACAGGAAGATGTCAGTAATGAAGATAAACCACCTAAAGTCACTACTTTCAACCAGGAAACAGAACCAATCATTGAACCTATCAAACCTGTGGAAGATGTTGAGGAAGAGAACGCTGGAAAAGCTAAGGAAGTTAAAGAGGAAATACCCACTGAAAACCAACCCGTGAAGGAAAAGGACAAATCAACTGGGGAAAGGAAAACCAGCACCCCACCTTTCCTTTTGACTCTGGAAATTTTGAACCATAAGGTCCATAATTGTCTAGTGGACTCTGGATCATCGGTGAATGTTATGCCTCTTGCAATCTACAAAAAACTTGATGGGCGGCTAGAACCTACTGATTGGGACGTCACTCAACTAGACAAGACTAGTGTCAAAGTGGTGGGGGAGATGAAGAATGTTCTGATTCGATTGTCTGCAAATAAAAAGATATGTCAGTACCTTGATATTGTAGTAGCAGACATACCTGATGGCTATGGATTGATCTTGAATCGAGACTGGTCAGCACGACTAGATGGTTACTTTGCTTCAGACTGGTCACACTTGTGGCTACCTCAAAAGGGGAGCCCAAACTTGATTAATATTTTAAGAGAGCCCTACATGAAGCACAATGTTACTGGGCTAGGAGAGGGAAATGAATCTGCTGATTCTGTCCTGGGAAACTATCTGACTGAGCTTAAGCTAAGACATCCTACCTCAAGAAAGGCCAGTTCTAGAATTGACACTCAACCTGATCTCCTTCAACTTCCTCAGGCTGAAAGGGATGAATGTAGGATAGTAGACATGTGTTCAATTGCAAAAATAGCATAGCTAGACCATGGTTAGATATCTCATGTCTATAATCCTGCCCACCCTCTAACTCCCTAAGATTAAAGATATTCAGGAGTGGGCAAAATTTTTTCTTTTCTTTTGCTTTGTACATAAATAAATTGATTTGTTTTCTTTAATGCTTTGATTATTCATTTGAGGTTGTTCTATTTTAATTTATAGCTTTGATGATGTCTTTTATTTTCACTGCTTTATTAGTAGTTCTTTTGGTTTTGAATAAAGAGGCAAACTTTTGGTTGCAATGGAAACATCAGGGTTCTTAATTAACTGAAACCTTGAGCAAAAGACTGTGCTTTTGAAGTATAGAATGTATTCTAGTAGCAGTGTCCCTAACTGGCCATGCATTCATTGAAGTCTTACTTAACCCCTGTAAATAACTCAGAAGTAAAAGAGGCCTGGAATACTATTTCGAGGCTCCATCCATTTCACATCTTAAATATCCAAGGGGGTGACAACAAAAGACCCACGGAAAGGAAGCAAGGTAAACAGTATATCATATATAAATGATCCCATGCCATAATTTCAGAAAAGCTAAAAGCTATCAAGAGTCAAAACTCCTGAAAGAAACAAGACATATCAAAGAAAAGTATCAAAAGCATGAATTTCAAATTGCCGAAAGTTCCTCTCCGTCCGTGAGATGAAATGCCAATTATTCTCTCACACAAAAGGGCACTATGGGATAGAGGAGCTTGAATAAAATTCAGAAAGAAAGGCAAATGGAGGACTCACAATAACTAAAGTTCTAATGGCACAAAAGTGAAATTGGCATGGGAATGAGGAACAAAAGGATAATGCTGTTTACTATCTGTTACAATCCTGTGGTGTCCAAGCATGAAACTACCTAAGGATGGGTAAAATAAACCTCATTTATTAGGCCTCAAAAGAGTCATTCAGACTTGCAATATTTCTGATGTTACCATTTCCAAAAGAATGAACTACTTCTCAATGATTTAAATGCTTAAGTTGAATAGCCCAGGGATACAAACATCTAGATTATTTCAACTTTTATTCGGATGATCTTGCACTGGGAAGGAGTTAATTCAGAGATCTGGGGTTCACCAGGTAGTCACCAATTGTTGCAGCTACAACAATTTCCCAAAATTCCAAAAAATTTTAGGACCCTCCTTTGTTTGGATTAATTCGATTTTCTTCTTTGAGTTGGTCTAATAATGATTTCTCAGAATGATTTTCTAATGCTTTAATTGATTTACCACTTGTTGGATTCTCCCTCTAAGCACTTGAAATAATCCACTGTTCGATCAAGCTGTATCGCTGCCTTTGAATGCATTTGAAGCATGCCTGGATCGGAATTTATTTGGTTAAGTGCCCCGCCATTGCGGATGGATAATCGATTTGTCTTTGATTTTCTTTCCGACCCGTTGGTTTTCGCATCGGCTGCTATTTGGTTTTGCATCAGAACTCTTATTACTTCTTCTTCCGCCGTTGCGGACGGTAAGATGCTTCCTCTTTCGATCATTGTTTTAACGTTTCCGACCCATTTGTTATTTCCATCGATTCCGTAAGTCGTGGGTGTCTGCCCTTGCGGCTATGGGAAGCCTTTTCCTTCCGGCCGTCTAAGTCGTTTAAAAATGGCCATTGTGGAAGGTCGCGCCCTTTGTGCTTCCGCTATTGCAGCCGCCAAAGGTGTTAGATTTTCCGATCCTCTAATGTTTCCACTTCCGATGCTCATTTTGCGGAGTGGTTTATCCTTTGTTCTTCCGCCGTTGCGGCTGCGGTTCTGCTTTTTGTTCCGATGTTAGAAGCCCGACGCGCGGTTATTTTTCACCCGGTTATTCCCTGTTGTTGCGGATGGATCTATGGTTTGGTATTCCGCCGTTGTGGAAAGAAATACACTTCCCTCTTTCAATCCAAATGTCTCCGACGTCTGATCTTTTGACTTTTCCCTGCCATGCATGTTGACTATATATAGATGGGGTTGGGATTGTTGGATTATCTTATTATTCTATGCATTTTCAACTGTTGTCGTTCCGTCTGTCGTTATCACATGCTTTCGACCACTCGCGTTCACCCGGTCCCCTGTTTTTGTTACACGCAGTCCAGGTGTCTCAACCGTGAAGCTCGACAGGCCTCTCCACTCCGGTTATGCACCGTGTCCAGGTAGGCTTGTTGTTTCCCTTTCCCCGTTCCGTTGAACTTTTGATTGATGCTTTCCACGGTTAAGTTTTGTTGTGGCTGTTTACCTTCACCCCGTTAATTGCACGCCTATATAGTTGGGATTGTTATCATAGTGGTTCGTGGTAGGGCATTTTTACTCCGCGGCCTGTCATTTTTTGTAACCCTGTGCTTAATGTAAGGGGGTTTGGTGCAGATGGCCGTTATGCTATCCGCACCAAGCGGCCCGCTATGATAAGGTTTGATAGGGGAGGTTTCAGGGCATCCCTGTTGTTTTGGGTGGTCACCTCCCCCGTTCGTTTTACGCTGTATGTATCCCACCGACTCAGCCGTAATTCGTTGCGTTTTTCCGCACGCTTGGTTCATGGCCGGGTTTTGAACCTAAACCGGTGGTGGGGGTTTTTCATTATATAGTAACGCACAGTGTTTCAAGTGAACATTAGATTGCATAGGCAGTTTTGTTTGTAAGGTGCCATTGAAAAGGGTTGCATGGTTTTCCCCTTGTCCTTCCCACGCAGCGCAATGATAATATCACCTGCAAAGAGCGGGAGTTTTCTTCGCGTTAATGTAGATGTTTTCCCGCACGATTATATTGTTAGAATTGTTGGTATTGGAAAGTAGTGGTAGCTTGCCTGTTTTTACTGCATATAACTGTTTTCCATCATGTTGGACATAGACTAAGTCACTGAACACTGCACATTGTGTTTCAATAGTTCTGTTAGTTAGGCCATTTCTACTTATATACATGCATATATTTGCTTCATTGAATGATTGATATCATGTTAAGCATAGAAGAAATGATACACTGCACATTGATGTATATAAGTTTGTCACTTAGCCAAAATGGCTTAATTTTTACAATGTTGTGTGTGGTAGGAATATTTCGAATCCACAATGTCAAAGAGGCAAAAGAAGAAGGCCTCGGTGGTCGAGGAAGAGCCCGAAGTAGAAACTGTTACCAAAAATGAATATATATATGAGGACACTAAGTGTATTTCTGGTGTTGAACCTGAATAACAGTGGGGGAAAGATACAGACTGATCACACGCAGAGAGGTTCTTGACATGGGATTAGAAGAAGAGTCCATATATGACAACATAGAAAGATCTTCACTGATGAAGATCGCCACTAGATTGGAGTTGTTCCCGTGCTCTGAAGTAATCGGTTGGATTATGCCCTGGGAAGATGTCACAACAATGATTCTGGAAAATTTTGAGAGACAGGGCTATGCTGCATATAGCCCTAGATATGTAGCATTGGATTACCACCTACCAGAAGCCCAAGTATTCTTATCTGATGATTGGCTGAACAACATTAGAATGGACCTGGTAGAGACTCTTAAAAAAATGTTGTTGCAGGGAAAACATTACAGATATAGACCGATGGGTGATTACGATACGACAAGCTCAAGGCCCCCTATAGGTTCATAGCTTTAATGCTGAACAATATTTTTGGAAGAGCACATGGTAGGTTCTTCAAGTTAGAATGGATCCCAATCATTTTTTATGTTGCAACCCATGGGACAATTTTCAACTGGGCCAGCATTGTATCTAACAGCCTCTCTGCCTACTTGGCCTCAGCCTTGGGTGGAGTATCCCAAAACAGATCTGAGTTCTACATGAGTTCCATACTTGTAGACTGTATATTATGCAATCAGCCTTTCCCTGGCCTCAGGTGCATCTGGGATAGGGAAATAATGCCTATCTATTCTGCTTATAAACCACTATGGGAACATAAATATCACAGCCATTACCGAGAAGTCTGTGAACACTTCATCATGCCCTTATACACACTCATTTTCCTGAAGGAGTGTGATTGTATGTCAGAGGAAGTGCTGCAAGTAATCAAAGAATATGCAGATTACTATTTGACTGAGGATGGCCTATACTTCAGGATGTTTGTAGGTTCAAGAGCACCCTCCCTGCAGCCCAAATACGCCACTGACTACATCATACACAAGGAAGCAGTCAGGCAGGTCTTCTTGGATGGCATAGGGAGATTTCTGTTTGAGCACAAGATGATTGCCTATCCTCCTTTTCCATTCAGGTTAGGAAGCTACAAGTTTACCAGAGTGAAAAAGGCTGATGAATTTGTAGAAGAGCCGAAAAAGTTCCATTTTGGAGAGATTCCCTTCCGTAGAAATGATACTCACGACAAAGTAGCTGAACATTGCAAAGCAAACAATGTGCATTTTGAATATGCCCACCATTGGGATCGAGAAGAATCCATCTTCCAAAATGTAGTAAACATGACAGCCTTGAGAATAAGGTTCAAGAAAAAGATCACCACCAAAGGTGGGAAGGGGGATGAACAAGCAAAGGCTGAGGAAGAAGCAAAGAGAAGAAATGAGGAAGCCCAGAGGTTGGCACAAGAAGCTGTAGGGTGGCTACACACATAAGGAGAAGAAAAAAGGAAAGCTGCGCAAGAGGCAGCTAGGAAGGCAGAAGAAGATGCAAGGAAAGAAGAAGAAGAAAAGAAAAGGAAGCTGGATAAAGAGCTCCAAAAAAAGAAGATGAAAGGCTAAAGCTGACACAGACATAGCAGTTAGCTTCTGAAACAGCTGCAGGGCAGACCCAGGACGTGGAGAACCCTGAGGTTCAGGACCCACAAGTACCTGCTGCCAGCACACCCATGGTCCCCACACTCAAGCTGGTCCCCTTTGTACAGAAAAAAGGGGAAGAAATCCCTGATTTCAATACTGTTTTCTATGACAGGGCAACAAAGATGATAGTGAAGAGAACAAAAAGGAAAATTGAAACGGGAGATTATCTAGGGAAAATGATATCGGATACACCTGTTATGTTAGGAACAGACCAAGATCCAAGATTCACCATTAGAGCTGGAGTAGCACTGATTCAAGCTTCGGAGGATAATGTGGGAAGGATTATGACAGACTTAGAGCTATCCAAAAAGTCTTCTGATCAATTGAAAGACACATTGAGAAGAGAAAGAGAAGAAAGAAATAGGCTGAAGCGGAAGTATGAAGACATGCAGAGGGAGATAAAGGATTCTAAGGCTAAATTGCAAGCCCTCCAAATAGAAATACAGGTCAGAGAAACAACAGAAGAATGCCTGGGGAAAGTGCAGAAAGAATATCAAGAGCTGAAGATGGAAAAGGAACGGCTGCACGAAAAGGTAGAAGAGCTGGAAGAGCAGCAAAAGATCATCCTGGAGGCCAGCGAGATGCACACCCAAGAGCAGGAAAAGAAACATCAAGAGCAGATTGCCTCTCTAATAGCTGCTCTGGAGGAAGCAAGGGAGCAGTAGGTTAACCTCCAACCATTCAAAGAGCATGTCTTGGCCTAGAAGGTTAAGATGTTGCAGCTACAAACTGCTATAGAAGGAGAGAGGTGCAAAGTGCTGCAGGTAAATAGAAGATTGGAGGAAATCCTGAAGACCTCCTCTTACTTTGTAGATTGATCTCAGGACGTCCTTGAAGTCCTGACTGCAAGAATGGCAAGGCTGGAAAACAATGAAGAAACTCCAACAGAACTGCCATCAAAGGATACACAGGCCCTCAAGCGGGATTATGACTTGATGGAATTTGCTATAAATACCATGAAGGATTTCAAAAAATAAGTTAAGAAGACGAAAGGAGCATGCACCGATTTTTTCAAAAGGCTTCTCATTACCTACAACCAATGCCAGATAGAGGCCAAGCAGAGGCTTGAGGCCTTCTCGGATCACAACGCCTTTGTGGAGCTGTTGCAGAAGAAATACCAGGAGGAGGAAGGTAAAGTACAACATATTAAAGCCCTGGATGATTGGATCTTGAGGAGTGAAGTAGATCATTCAGCCATCAGCGTGCAGCTTTTGGAGGATCAGCTTCGATTGAGTGCAGCCAGGATTGAGGCTATAAAGAGCCAGGCTGCTAAGTTTGAGATCAATATTCAGTTTTTAGAGCCTTGTGCGTTTGAGGGCATTGCCTCTGAAGCTTCGGCATGGAAGAAATTTCTAGATGCCCAAGTGGGACCCTCCTCGTAAAGGATTGGTCACTTTTTGTAATATGTAACATTTTGTAAAAACATTTGAGAAAAGTCAAGCGTTGGGAAATGAAGAGTTGGGAAGCCCAAAGGTTACTTTGGGCAGCCCAACCATCTCACCCTTTTATATAAATGTAGAAAGCTTAGAAGGAAAAAGGGGCTTTTTCCCAGTTAGACATGGAAACGATATTGTAAGAAGAACTATTTCTCTTTGCAATAAAGAAGCATTGTTTGCCTATTGGAGAAATATTGGTGGCACTTTCAAATGTTATGATGTGGATGGTTGAAAGATGAACTATTTTGTTTTTCCAACTTTTTGTCCATTAATCGTGAGATCGTTCTAACTCTCAGAACCTATGTTCTTGTTTAAATGATTTCTGGTTTATTTTGTGGAATTACCACCATGAGTAATGTATGTTGTTCATAAAACAATTAGCTATCTGATTGTTGAATTATCTTTAATCATTCATGTGTTGTAGGAAGAAATATCAGCTATCTGTAATTTCTCTTTATGATACATGCACAATTCACATTACTCACAAATAAGTTAAAGTTTGCTCCCCGGGGATAGATAGATATATAGATAGATAGTTAGTTTTATTTATGCATGTGTGATTTAAATGCTTGTGATTCCTAAGACGAGAGGTAAGAACCTGCGCATGACATTGTAAACGTTCCTTGTATATTTATCATCCTGCATGGTTATTTAGGCATTTGCATATCATACTTAAGATAAAAAATACAAAATATACACGATGGACCGGGCTGAAACTGGTAAAACCTTTTGTTTTTGTTACTTTGACCTATGGTATCCGGACCACAAACAGGATAGATTCCCCATACCAAACGGTCATGGGCTAGTTGAGAACGTTGACTGGGGAGAATCCCTTTCTGTTGTTGCCTGCGAATTTCCAGGCCTCAACACCCCCATTAAGAACAACTTGGGATATGATTGAAGGATTTACAAAAGTGACACTATTAGGAGAAGGAAGGAGGCATTAGAGCCTATCCCCCCTTAAGGACACATTCCTGAACTCCTAACATAGACCGAATTTTAGAAAACTTCACTTCTATAAGAGACTTGGTGAAGATGTCTGCAACTTGATCATCTGTAGGACAATAGAGCACTTCAATAACATGATCATGAACAATATTTTTGATGAAGTGCATGTGTAGCTCAATGTGTTTGCTACGCTGATGTAGAACTTGATATTTGGAAAGCTTGATGGCACTTTGATTGTCGCACCAAATTGGAGTAGGCTGCTGTTGCTCGAATCCAAACTCTGAAAGGATCTGTCGAAGCCATAAATCTTCCTGACTGGCATTAACTGTGGCTCGATATTCTGCTTCTACTGAAGAAAGAGCAAGAGCTTGTTGTTTCTTACAAGCCCAAGTGACAGGTCCAGATCCCAGACTGAAAACATAACATGCAGTAGACTTTTGATCATCAGGATCTCTGACCCAATCCGAATCAGTGAAGCCAACCAACAAAGGTTTCCCCCCTGTACTGTAATGAATCCCAAACTGAATTGTAGCTCAAATATATCAAAGTATTCTTTTTGCTGCTTTCTAGTGACTTTCATGAGGAGTTTGCATATAACGGGAAACACAACCAACGTCAAAGGAAAGGTCAGGATGGGAATGAGTCAAGTATAAAATACTACCAACAAGTTGACAATACAAGGTGGCATCTACTTTAGGGGAAGTACAAGTGGCAGAAAGTTTGACTCCAGACTGGAAGGGAGAAGGGGCTGGTTTACAGTCTTCCATGTGGAAGTGACGAAGAAGGTCACAATCATACTTAGACTAGGAAAGAAATATTCCTTCTTTGGTTTGCAAGACTTGGAGACCAAGAAAATAATGCAAATGTCCTAAGTCTGACATTTCAAAATTTTGCTTAAGACTGGATTTCACATGGGTTATAAGTTTAGGGTCACTACTAGTAAGGATAAGATCATCAACATAAAGAACAAGTATGATGAGATGGTTTCCTACTTTCTTGGTATAGACATTGGGGTCAGAATGGCATCTAGAAAAACCAATGTCGAGGAGAAAGCTATCCATTTTGGCATACCAAGATCTAGGAGCTTGCTTAAGGCCATATAAGGTTTTCTTAAGGAGACAAACAAGGCTAGAGTTATTCTGAACGTATCCAAGAGGTTGTTCCATGTAAATTTCCTCATGTAAATCACCATGTAAGAAGGAAGACTTGACATCCATTTGATGGAATTCCCAGTTATGTAAGGCTGCAAGGAAAAGAACAAGGTGGATGGAGTTCATTTTTGCTACAGGGGCAAAGGTTTCATTGTAGTCAATCCCTTCAACTTGGGAAAAACCTTTGGCAACTAACCTTTCCTTAAGTCTTTCAACACTTCCATCTGATGCATACTTTGTTCTATAGACCCATTTACATCTGACAAGTTTTCTTCCTTTTGGAAGAGGAACAAGATCCCAAGTATCGTTCACCATTAAGGAACGATATTCTTCATCCATAGCTGCATCCCAATCAGGATTTCTTGAAGCTTCTGCAAAAGTTTCTAGATCATGATTCTCGAAAACTTGAGACAAAAAAGAAGAGGCTCACTGAAACTGAGAACGTTTTCGACATTAATCTCTAGGATCACCGACAAGATCACCAGCTGCTTCACATGTTGAACAGACCCATTGAGGAGGCATTGGTGCTGATGCAATTGGAGGAACATGAGTAGGTGGAGGTGGATTTTCATCCTCACTGTCATCATCAAAAACTGGAGTTGGAAACCTGTCAAGGAAGCTGGAAGAAGAATAAGAAGAAGGCACAATCGCCAAATTAGGCTCGCAGGCCAAAGATGGCACACCCTCCAAGTTAGGATCGCAGGCCAAGAGATTTTCATCAAATTTAACATCTCTTCTAATTATTATATCACGAGAATGTGGCTGAAGAATTCTATAACCTTTTACATCTTCAGAATATCCAACAAATATGCACTTTTCACTTTTAGGCTGCAATGCTTTCCGTTTTTCATCCAAAATGTGAGCCCATGCTTCACAACCAAACACACGAAAGTGACTTACATCTGGTTTAATTTTACTCCATGCTTCTTCCAGTGTTATACCTTGTAAAAATTTAGTGGGTGTGCAATTAACTATGTAATTTGCACAATTTATGGCCTCAGCCCAATATTGAAGACTTAGTGCCTTAGATTGGATCATAAAATTAGCCATTTATTTTAAAGTGCGGTTCTTCCATTCAGCTAAACCATTTTGTTGTGGTGTATATGGAATAGTGTGTTGTTGTTGGATTCCTTGTTCAATGAAAAAAGTAGTGAACTTGTTGTTAACATATTCTCCTCCATTGTCAGATCTTAACTTGATAATTTGATGACTAGATTATTTTTCAACAAGGGCCTTATAGGCCAAGAACATGTTAAATACTTCGCTCTTAAGCTTTAGGAAGTAAACCCAAGTGCGTCTGGAGTAGTCATCAATGAAAGTTAAGAAATATTTGAAACTAGAAAAGTAACCAGATAGAAGAGGGCCACACAAGTCACTATGCACAAGCTCCAAGGGAACCGAGGTGTGCATAGAGGCACGTTTGTCAAAACTGTCCTGATGATGTTTTCCGAGTACAAAACCGGAACAAAAACCATCCTTGCAAGATACCAGCGGAAGACCAATCACCATATTTTCTTTACATAGTTGTTGCAATGAGTGATAATTTAAGTGACCAAATCGCTCATGCCAAAGTTTGCTCAAGTTGTCATTATGAGCAACAAAAATTGAAGGAAAAGGTGATGACCCAAAGTTGTTAAATTTGTACAACCTGGTAATATCATCAACAGTTCTAGTAGCAAGGACATTTTGAGGATTTTTAAAATCCTTGATTACAACTTGGTGAGGTGTAAACGTCACAGTTTTACCTTCACCTGAATGAGTAATTTGATAGACTGATAACAAATTGCAGAAATTTTTTGGAACACATAGTACATCACTGAAATGACCATTTTCTACTGGAACTGTTCCAGATCCTACAACACTCAGAGATCTATCATCACCAACAAATATTTGTTTGGTGTTACAATCATGCATAGTAGAAAAGATGGCTTTATCCTTAGCCATATGAGAAGATGCTCCAGAATCAATGAGCCATTCAATTGAAGTAGAAGAAGAAGATGCAGTATAAGAGTAACCAAAAGCACAAAGTGCATGTCCATGAGAATTAGATTCTGAAGACGAATCTAGGCTGATGTGGTGCTTCTTCATTGCTGCTTCCAAGGCTGCCATCTTCTTAAAACACATAGATTCATCATGATTATCTTTTCCACAAAAAATGCAATGACGCTCAGTCTTCTTTCCTTTTGGCTTGGATCCTTTGTCATGTTTTAAGGAAGGAGCTAACTAAGAGGGTTTGGGACCCTTGTTGTTTGTCTTATTATTGCAAGAATTCTGTTTCTTGGGAGGCTTGGACTTTTCTTTTTGTTGGGACAATAAGGCTTTCCCAGATGTATCTGCATTGTTAATTATTCCAAGATGAATGAGCTTATCTTTCTCTTTAATTAAAGAATCACAAAAGGATTCAAGGCTAGGCTCTTGATAACTAGATGCAGTCAAGGATTCTTTCATGGAGTAGAATGTAGATACAAAAACATAATATGCAAGTCCAAGTTTGGAAAGAATATGATAAATACATTGTTTGTCTTCTTTCTTAATCTTGCATTCTGCACATAAGAGTCTAGGAGTTTTATACTTAGATAAATAGTCTTGAATGCATGAAAAATCATTTGGATTCAAGGAAAGCAACTCATTTTCAAGTTGATGACCTCGAATTTCATTGTTTTTACCAAACACAGATTCCAACTTTTCCCAAGCGAGATTAGGTTAATCAATTCCAAATATATGGAATTGCAAATCAGTAGAGATTGACATCTCAATCAATCCATGAGCTTCATCACATCTATTTTCCCATTTAATTTTCTTATCATTATCAGTGGGTTCTATTTCTTTCCTTGAGGTTATCCTGAAAAGTCCCCTACTTCGCAAAACATCCTCCATACGATATTTCCATGAGAAATAGTTAGAACTTGTAAGTATAATATCACAAGGGGTGGCCATACTGTAAAATAATGGCCGAAATAATAGAAACTAACTTCCTGGATGCAAAGAGCTTGAAAAAATATGCTGTTTTAAAAAAACGGCACTTAAAACTAATTCTGGATGATGAAGTTATGCTTGATCAAAGAAAATGTTGAAGATGTCCCCAATAGTGACGTGGCAGATATTAACTTGACCAACTAAAACAAAGAAGCCCCCTCTTCCCAAGATCAACCTTTGACAATCACTTTATAATAAAGTTGCTTTGAAGTGAATCACTTTTACAGAATAAGTGATGTTCACTTTTACAATAATGTGACTTTTAAATAGTGCGGCAATAAATTAAATACTTAAGTGACTCACTTTTTGTTTTATTTATGTGAGTGCACTAAAAAGTAGCTTGATAAGACTTGAACTCAAGACTGATTAAGGAGTAAAGCAACTTTGGACCAAGTGAGCTAAGTTTAAAAGGTACATAAAAGTATGGAAAGAGGAAGGGGTTTTTTTTTTTTTTTTTAAACTCTTCTCTCTCGTTCTCCGTGCTTGCTTTTTTTTTTTCCTGCAAATCACAAAAAAACGAAAAACAAAAACAAAAAAAAACTTTTTCCACACAATGGGGTTAGATCTTGGTTAGCTTACTCAGAAATTCTATGTTTTCAAGTTTTCTCGCTGTTTCTGATTTTCCATGATTGCACAAGGTGCACGACAAAGAGCATACGTAGCCGAGAAGACAAGAAAAAAATACTTTCCCTCATTGTTTCTGATTCGCCGCGATCACACAAGGTGCATGAAAAAGAGAATATGCAGCCAGGGAAGGAAATAGTCCGAGACTAAAATAGTAAAGATCTAATAATAAAACTGATAAAATATGAGAGATTTAAAAAAAAATAAAACAAATCCGTCACTGTAACATTATACCTTCAGATTTGTCGAAATGGGTGTTTCTGGAACAAACGGAAACGGTTTTCAGTGAAACAAAAACTATTTCCCAATGGAAATGATGCTTCAGATGCAATGGAATAGCTCCAATAGGAAAAAAATGCAAACAAAATCTACAACTAGAAACCCTTTCAAAGTTTTGGCAACACCGGTTCCAGATCTAGATCAAAACCGAAAGCGACTCTTGATAAAAAACTTTGATACCATGTTCGGGTACATAGGGTACTCTCAAAAGATCGAAAACCTTGAGAAACTACTTCACACAAATAGATCACATATCAACACACCAATGTTTGTCACATGGTTAAAACTCTCGAGAGGGAAATAGTCCACGGCCCCAGCCAAATAGCTACTTGGAGCAATTTATTATGCAAAAGAAAGAAAGTTACATGAGCTTCTCATAATCGATCAACTAGCCAAGGACCCTCTATGCTATTTAAATAGAGATCATAGACCAATCAGGTGTTCAGCCACAAATCAATGGTAGGTATGATCTAAGAGAAGTTGAACCATCGGATCACTCTATGTCTAGAACATATCATGACCGTCGGATTAGAATATTTACAAATGCATACTAATGCATACTAAAAAAACACACTTTTACCTAACGGATATATTACACAAGTTGATCTTAACTAACTCCTAAGTGTCTAAATATCCTAACGTATGTCACACTCACCTTTGTTGCACCCCTGAAATTATTCAAAAGATTTTATGTTTTACATTCTCTCCTCCACTACTACCATTGGCATGGTTTTAGTGTAGCAAGGCACGAATGACCAAGAACATGTGATCTAATATTTGAGTAAGAGTCTCCTAGACTATGAAACCTGATACTCACATGTGGAGAAGATAGCTTTGTCTACAGTCATCACTGTGCAACGTTTCTGTCACTACATCTTACTTCGTACTACTACTGTGCTTGCAGATCACAACCCTATGTACTATATTCTCACCTGTCAGGTACTAGGGGGAAAATATTCCCGTTGGATTGTTATCCTACTAGAATTTGATCTCGAATTCACCAAGACCACTTCTAAGAAGTATATGGTCTTCACGGAGTTGATGTGTGACCTTCCCCATGCTCTCACGGAAGTTGAGCCCAATTATTCATTTCTGGATGAATTCTTGTTCCTGATAAGCATGACTGACCCGTGGTATTGATATTGGATCATATATGTCCAGAACCAAATATTTCAGCCCAATCCATCCCATGAGGATCCCTAGAGAATTCATCACCATGCTAAGTATTACCTCATTCTTAATGACACCTTATACCCACATGATATTGAATCTATCCTTCGGTGATGTCTTACTCATGACGAGGTTGACCAAGTCATGAATGACTGCCACTCTATAGCTTGTGGTGGTCATCTTTCCGGGATGGCTACAACTCAGAAAATCCTTCCCGTTGGGTGCTTTTGGCCCTCAATATTTAAATATTGTCATGAAGCGGTTAAGAAATGCTCACCCTGTTAGCCTTTCTAAACAAAAGAGCGTACCCACCCTATTCCGTTAAACACCTTCATTGCCGTTGGCCCTTTTTCCAAATGGGGGATTGAATTTATGCATTGTAATACTACCTCCGGCTGGGGGCATGGTTACATCATCGTAGTTGTGGATTATTTGACAAAATGGGCTTAGGTAATGACTACATATGTAGAGGATGGTAAGACTGCCACCCTCTTCCTATTTAATCATGTCATAGCTAGGTTTGGAGTTCCACAAGCCATAGTAACTGATCATGGATCTCATTTCCATAATCAGATGATGGCCGAGTACCAAGATGGGTTTTCGTCATGAAAACTCAACCCCTTACTATTCACAAGCTAATGGCCAGGTTGAAGTCATTAACAAAGACTTGAAGACTATGCTTCATAGGATGGTTGGATATCATAAATACAACTGGCACTTAACTCTCTTTTCTGCACTATGGGATTACAAAACCTCAGTCAAAACAACAACTGGTTTTACGCCTTTTCAGTTAGCCTATGGACTGGAAGCCTTCCTACCTATTGAGTGTGAAATTCCATCACTTAAGCTTGCAGTTGAGATTCTACCAACCACTTCTACTGAAGAATAATGTTTCCTTTATCTTTTGAACCTTGATGAGACTCGATGAGATGCAGCCTTGGAAAATGAGTCACAGAAAAAACGAGTCAAGGTTCAATATGATCAAGTAGTTCAACCTTGTGTTTTTAATGAAGGTGATATGGTTCTGACTTACGATCAGAAACATGACAAAATTGGGAAGGGGAAGCTTGAATCAATGTGGCATGGTCCTTTTATCATGAGTAAAGTCTTAGGAAAAGGGGCATATGAGCTGGTTCACTATGATGGGATACCTTTTGGGCAACCTTGAAATGGGTTGTACTTGAAAAGGTACTATGCTTGAGACATCCTTTGCATTAGTTCCTTTTATATATGCACATTTTTTGGATTTTAGTGTGGTTTTTGTTATTTAATATGGTTTTGAGTTCTTGTTAATACAATTTATCCCATGTTTTTATTCTATAGATCAGATGGCCTTTTATGGTTTTACCGATGGTGCTTGTTGTCACACCCTAAATATTGCTTCAACTGCCTAGGTATTATATTCCCAGGCTCATGAATTAGTTAGTTCAGGTGTGGTTTGTATAGGTTTGGCCACCAATAACATTGCCAAGTACCATGCAGTGATAGGTTTGCTAAATGAAGTTGCATCTCGAGACATTGATCATTTGGTAGTCTTTATGGAGTCTCAGCTAGTGGTTTCCCATTTAAATATGTCTATGCCATTCAAAACCCGGTGCTTCTTTGTTTCTTTCAGAGAGTAAATTTGTTGGAAAGGTCATTTGAGACTATTACTTATCAATATCCCTAGATCTTGTAACACATTTGCATATTCGCTTTCCAATTACATGTTGGATTGGTATATTTCTCATTCATAACATTTGATGAGTAAAATACATCGTTCATTGTAAATAAACATAAACATTAAAAAGACATACAACTCATATAAACATTATTCCATGATTGAAAAGAGATAGGCCCCGA
>LPNX010885855.1:16736-28372 GCA_001517045.1 Pseudotsuga menziesii
TTTGATTCCGCTTCCAACGAGTACCCACAATGCATACTTTTGACGGACCCCGCTACCCCAAAAACAAGAAATACCTGAAAAAACGTGATGATGACATCATCATCACGTTTTTTCAGNATATTTGGAAGATTGTCTCTAAACAGGTGAAAGAGGAGTGAACCTTGAAGACTTTGGAAGTGGAGCAGATTGGAAGAGGACTAGCAAGGATCGAACTTCGTTTAACAAGTAAGTTCTTCTAACCCTTCTATTTCCTATTCTTCACTTTAGAAGTCAATTGTCTGCAAGTGTTTGAGTATGTTGGTAACCCCCGACCTACGATTATTAGGTGCATAATCCCTTACAACAAAACTGGCGACTCCGCTGGGGAATCCTAGACTGCTGTAGGTCATTTCTGTTATCCTAACCAGTTTTGCTTGTGAGTCTGTTTGTGGTTTTCTATCCTGGTTCTTGCTTACTTCAACGTTTGAAAGTCTTAGGGTTTTTTCTTTGCTTTTGAGAAAAATTTGATACACATTTGCAGGTTGTTCCATTGAACAACCGCGAGTATAAAGTTGCATTCGCGGGTTGTTATACTACACAGTCGCGAGCATTCGCGAGTTGCACTGTTAGACAGTCGCGAGTACTCCTGAAAGTTTGGATTTTTAAAGAAGATTTTGCTTGTGTCTTTTCTTGTTATAGTCCTTGTTTTCTGAGAAGACTTTCTTTAAGAATGCTGTAGAGTTTTCTTGATTGCCTCAGGTAATCACATCTTAGTGCTTTTTGAAAGCCATTGAGTCTTTTTACTTGGTTTATTTACTGTTTGCATCCTGAAGCATTTGGCCTGTTTGGGTTCTTGGTTAAAGTGTCTTAGTCCAGATTAGTGATCAGGGTCTTGGGATCTATTTTTCCAGTCTGCTTTCTAACAGTTGCTGGTTTGCACTTGCCTTTTTAAGTCTGCAGTGGCTTTGTGTCATTGTTTGCACCCAAGAAAGGGTTCCTATCCTGCTTCTCTTGCTAGTCTGTTCGTTCTGTCAGCCTGTTTGTTTCAGTTTGTAGTTTGTATACAGTTCATAAGTTTCAAGTTTACTCAAGCATAGTGCATTGTAGATGCATAGTAGTTTTTTTGAGCAATTTTTAAAGTGAAAAACAAAACATAGTTAGTCTTTTGCATTGTGATTTTTGCATAAGTAGTGTTTTCTTCATTTTAAAAATATATAATCTCAGAAAATTACAAAAACATAGGCTTAGTTTCTCTTATCAATGCTTTAGTTCATCAATACATATTTGAAAAAATGAAAAGAAGTTTGTTTTATAGTAGTAGTTTGCTTTGAATGCACTTTACTTTCATTTATTTCTTGCTGAGTCAAAACACCATACAGTATATCACTTCCATTTCCTCTTGAGTAAGAAACAACCCTCTAAAATAAATGCATAAATTAAAATTTACTAGTAAGTTTTATTTCTAGGGGCCTTTCACCTACTAGCTTAGGCTAGACTTGTGGGCTAGGGAGTGTAAACTTCCCACAAGTTATAAACTCAGACGTAGTGGACAGTTCTTTAGGTAAATCCTTGATTCTATCACTGTATCTAGGAAGCTCCTCTCAAACGGGAGTTAAGCATTAGGCCACATGGAGGCTTGGACAGAGGAGATAACCCTCTGAATCCTTGTCAAAACGTAACCCATGACTTTTACGCATCTGGGGATTCTGTCCTATATAGATTTTTGGGCTTAGCTACCCTTCCCATGCGTACAAGTTCGGCTGACGACTGTCCCCCCAGACAGCTGGTATTGTCAAGGTAGCCTTTAGTCTCTTGTCTTTTAGGGTTCATACCTAGGTAAACCGGAAGGTTATTTTTGGTTCACCTTGAACGGGCTTGGAAGGTAACCCTTGTGGAAAGTGCAGGAGGGTGGTGGGTGATTCCTCCGCTTGTGCCTGAGAACCCCTCAAGGATGCCAAGTAATCGTTCATTAGCTTTCTTCGGGAAAGCATATCTTTATACCCTGGTTTGATTGCTTGAGACTCTAGGATCTTTTTAGTGTATGCTCTATGGATTTGCTTGTGTTTAGTTGACCTTAGGGTGTGATTAGTCAAATTTTTAATTCTGGAGGACCAACTTGTTAGAAGGTCAAGAAGGTTGAGAAACCTTCCTCCTCTCCCTGTATTGGAGCCTCCACCTTTACCCCAAAGGCAGAGATTAGACACAGATGGTTCTTTTGAACCAGTAGGAGTAAGTGAGGTTCTTGGTGAACCGGAATTGATAGCTAACCGTTTTGATTTTGACACAGTTGAGATAGAAGAATTGCAGACTGACGAGTTTGCAAGAAATTTTAACACCCCCTTGACTGATCTTAACGATCCTGTGATCGTCCAAGTTAGACCTTTCAGTTCACCAGTAGTAGGTGTTCCTTTGAGTAGAGTCATGTCTTCTGCGGAAGAAAGTTCTTTTGTGTTTACCTCAACCCTTCCGGTTGAAGGGGTGCTACCTCCCCCGGTTAGTGCCCCTGGATCTAGTTTTCCTTCTACACCTTTGACTCCAGCGATCCGGGTGGTTCAACCATCGGTTCACTCCAACATAGGAGGTATTTCTAGTAACACGGTTGCTGGGATCCCCAGTATACCTACCATTCCTTCTTCCTTCCCTTACACTACTCAGAGTGCTCCGGTAGGATCCTCGGCTTATGTCCAAGGATTTCCTTGGAATGGGGGGCATATTCCCCCATCCAGTCCATACGTAGGTCCAACTCCTTCATATGTAGGAGTGTAGTTTGGGGGCAACACCTCTTACGGGAAAAGCTTCCATACCCTTATTTTGGTCCCATACTCGAGCTCTCCCTTCTCTTTGTTTAGCGGAGGGATACCTGCTCCAGTCTTTCAGACCCCAGCTTCTATGGGGATGGCCTAAACCATGTACACTACACCTCCCACCCAAAATCCTGTGGCCTACAGATGGAATCCGTTTCAAAGTAACCTTCCCACTTCACAATCGGTGTCAGGGGGCAACCCCACCTTTACCTATGGGAATTCGGGGGCTGGACCCTCTAATCCCCAAGCTGGCACATCTAGTACACCGGTTAGGCCCAAAATTCCTTTTCTAGAAACTTTGAACTTGCCAGACTTATCAAAATTGATGAATGACCCGGTGAGGCATGACCCTTTGTGGCCACCTATTACCACCAAACTGCCCTCGGAAATCCCTAAGTTCGAAGGTAAGGCTGGTGAAGATCCTAGGGCTCATGCCACCACCTTCCATTTATGGTGTTCTTCCAACTCATTGAATGAAGATTCAGTGAGATTGAGGCTGTTCCAGAGGACCTTGACTGGCACTGTGGAAAAATGGTACATTGAGCTGCCTTCTGCTGCTTTTAGTAGTTTCTGGGACCTAGCTAGTGCTTTCCTCAGTCACTTTCAGCTTCCGGTCCGTTATGATTTCGGAACGGATTTGTTGTCTACTTTCAGACAAAACAAGGCAACCCACATCTCGGATCATATCCAAGAGTGGAGGAGGCAAAAGAGTCTTATCAAAGCTACAATCCCTCCTGAGTTTCTATTAGAGTGGTTCCTTAAGTCATTGTTTCCATACATATCTAAGGATGTTTCCACATCAGGAGTGACTAGTGAAGAAGAAGCCATACTCAGGGCCTAGCAGTTGGACTTGATTTATTCACAGTTTGGGATTCTATATGAAATTATCCCTGAGGCACAAAGGCCTTCTCATGAGGCCGAGAAACCCAAGCCTAGACCCCATGCCGATGGTGTGGTTGGGTCTGTAAACTCTCCCACTGTAGAGTCTTTGACAAAACAACTTTACCAATTGTCTGTCAAACAGTCTATGGTGGAGGAAGCAAAGGCTGCCACCTCCTCCCAAAGTGCAAATTTTTTTGCACAAACCTCTTCGAAGGGCAATCAGCAGCCCGGCGGGAAGAAGAAGAAAGGTAAATAGGGAGAGGGAAACCAAAATCAAAACAAGCCAAAGCCCGCAAACAATGCTGATGGGGGAAAAAAGGAAAAGAAGAAAGTCAAGTTCCCTTGTAAGTTGTGCCAAGGGGATCACCTTACTGTTGTAAAGGAAAGTATCCTATGGCTAGGGTTTAAGAGGCCATCAACGTACCGGGGTTGAAAGAGAGATGCACAATGTTCAGCAAGCATATATAAGCAAGATCAGAGATGAGAAAGGTCCACACCTGAATAACTGAAGGCTGGTCCAAGCTTTCTCTTCAATCCTCTTCTTGCTCCTCTCGCTCCAAGAGACCTGCAAAACGAATTATACCTTCCTCAAACCATTATGACCACATATAAAGAAATGTTAATCAAATAAATTTGAAATAATAATCTGAATAACATCATCATATGATCATAAACAGAGATTCAATCACACATTGAACAATGATTTGGGAAGAAGAAGGACATCACATCTTTATTAATCTTGAAAACAAGTACAAGTATACCTTCTCTTCAAGTTGGCACCTCACGAAACCTTGATCTGGTTCTGCTGCTTCTCTTCTCCAAAGAACTCAGCCTCCAAGCTCTGCAACACAAGGGGAAGACCTCCAGGGAAAAGGTGTGGGCAAAGAGAGTCCCGATTCCTCCAGCAGAACAATGCAGAAATTCAAGTCCCCCTCATGGCCTCTCCTACCTCTATTTATATGGATGAAATAAGGTAGTTCGAAGGTTAGAGAAGTTACAGCAATTAAGGAAATCAGTTAGATGACATAACTAATCTCCAATTTACTCATTTTTTTATGTTTTAATGTTGAGAAACACATATGTGGGTCTATAGTAGAGCAACGTGCGTATGATATGCGACTTACTATAAAGGAAACCCGTGCATATATGCATACGCGACTTGTAAAACACGAGACTCACGTATGATACGCGACTATGCCTTAAGGAGAGTCGCGTATACACAAAAAAACACATTTTAAGGATATTTCTAGGCATTTTCAGACTTTGGTGTCTTCTGGAAAGTTTTAGCGAACTGAAATACCTTTCCAACGGAATAGAAATGAGGTCAAACGGAGTTACAGAACTCAATATATGGGTCCTACAAGATAGGTGTTTTTTCAGTGACTTTCATGAAGAGTCATCATGGAAATGTCGACATGCGACAGGATCATGGGAAAGTGGTCACAGGCAGAGAAGTGTCATTTTGAGCTATAACAGATGCCCCCTAATTTGTCAGGTTATAGGGGAAGATGATAGCCAAAATATATTATAAAGGAAAAAATAGAGTATGGAGAGAGAAGAGAATCCAAGATCGAAAGGCTCGAGTGAAGGTACCTGAAAGAGAGATAAATGTCAGAAAAATTGATCTCTGGGACATACAAGTACATATACAAAACATCGCCATAAAGATAAAGGCAGATCCAACATATGTATAACTGATGAAACTATCATGGTCGCTCAATATGCAAAAAGGCGCCATATCAAATCTAAAGGAGTCATGGCCACAAATGAACAAGGTGGATCCATGCTCAACAATCGATCATAGCCACAAAAATAAAAGGTGGATTTATGTCTCAGCAAAATGTCATATAAAGTATAACAAGGTCTTGCGCAACTTGGGCAATAGCAAAAAGATGACAATGCTACTGTCGGCCCAAGGTCTTCAATCCAAACCGCCCAAAAAAGGTACGAATCCTAACCATGCGAAATAAAGGAGCTGAAGTCGAACATGGAGGAAGCCGTTTGATTACCGGTCAATAATGAAAACCGTTAACAAACACGAGGGAAGCCACCATTAATGAAAATGGTCCCCAAGGTACCTACTACATTCTAACAAGTGTGATTACAAGGACTTGAAGTCGAACACTTGAAGAATCCATCGAGTAGGAGACATTAAGGTATCCCCACTACCCAATAGCGAGGGAAATTGCCATTGAGGACAACAATTCCCAAGGTACTACCATAAAACTCTAAATCTCGTCCCCAGAGCAAGATGTGTTGTAGTCGATAGGAAGATATCCGTTGAAAGGAAGGCATTAAGGCATCCTTCATCATCCAACACGAGGTAAGTCAAAGACTAATTGGATCTGGAATTGGTACTGAATTTCACGACAAGGACGCTGAAGACATGATGTAATGAACTGATACCAGGGAATGGCCGACGCAAAAGGTCAAGGCAACTGCAGAATGGCCGACAAAGATTTAATCCTTGAACAGTGAGCACGACACAAAAGTGACTTAGGCAGCTTGTGACACAAAATAGGACCAACGAAACAAATCTGCAATGTAGGAGACATTGACAAATTCCCCATATAATTGGAAAAGAGACCAACTGGAGGAGTAAGAAAACTCTGAATCAGGATAAGGTCAAAAGACTAGGACACAACTATTGATAGACTCAAAACTGGTGCTTTGTTCAAGGAAACAAGACTTGCTACCATGATGTAAAAATACATGGAAACAAACCTTCCCCTTCCCTTCTTTCTTGTAAAGGTTTAACGAGTCCAAGAAAGCAAACTCGGGACCATCTTCATTTTTTGACAAGCTCGAAGAAAAGAAAGAAGAATGCTTGATAAGGCACTAATTCGTGGATTTTACGAGCCCGAACTAGTACATGCTCGACGGTGTTTTCATAGTTTAGAGAGTCTAAAAAATCCAAAGAAGACTCCAGGGGGGTCCTTTTTTGTACAATTTAGTCTCCTGAGGCCGAAAAAGTATAAAACAAACAACAGAAGAACTCTCTTAACTTTCGAAGAAGAAAAGGCACACCTTTTTCGTAATTAGTCAGGAGGGTCCGAAAAAGGTTAAATTACCACCTACCTAACGCTCCTTCAAAAGCAGCATATACAGCCTGAGTTTTATGAGTGTGAAGGAAGGCAAGATCACTCGAAAAGATCCATTTGATTACGAGAAATGGAGCTTACAACAATAAACTCGATGCTTTGTTCTTTAGGGTTTAACGAGCATGACAAAGACATAAAGTACACTCGCAATATTTTTCATGTTTTGGTCCAGAGCATGAAAAAGAGAAAACTAATCTCATAAAGGGGGTTCCTTTTCCGTAAGTTTAGTCCCTTAGGTCTGGAAAAGAGATAAACCTATGCCTGAGAATACTCTTCTCAATTCAGAAAGAAAAGAGAGGGATCCTTTCTCGTATTATTCCACATGGTCCGAGAAAGAGATAACCTACCACCAATGTGGATGCCCATTCACATATTCTTAACGAGCCTGAACGGACAAGTTTACTCGGCAGTCAAGTCTATTTTAAGGAGTCAGAATTGGGCCTAAAGAAACTCATAATCTTTCCCGTGAAGTTTTAACGAGTCCGGAAAATTCAACTCGCGGCCTCCTTACTGTTTTTAACGAGCTCGAAGGAGAACAGAAAGAATGCTCTAAATGCAAGGAGACGAGTTTCATAAACAGGCGAAACTAGTTCCAAGTGCAAGGAACAAACCTATTCATAATGCAAGGAAAGCGAGCAAGATAAGGACACTTGGGGGAGGTCTCCTCGGGGTAAAGGGTGTCAAGTTGCAAAGGCAAAATGATACAAGGCTAAGC
Organism: Pseudotsuga menziesii; assembly: GCA_001517045.1. Taxonomy (NCBI): domain Eukaryota; kingdom Viridiplantae; phylum Streptophyta; class Pinopsida; order Pinales; family Pinaceae; genus Pseudotsuga; species Pseudotsuga menziesii. Next base: position 24,218 of record LPNX010885855.1, read on the forward strand.
GGCGATGAGAACAAAGATGAGGTCTTATACAACGAGCTAAAAGCGTGGAAGCCAGCATTAGGCTCATAAGCGCGAGCAAGGCATATGCAAATGCAATTACAGCTTGAACAACAAGGTGAGGCCCATAAATAGTTGTGAATCCAACTAATAATCCTGTCTCCAAGAAACAACAACATCAGAAGAAACGATCCGATGCGGGTCACTTTGGCAGAAACACTTGTGACTTTGCTATCTTCTACAAAAGGAAAAGTCAAGGTAGAATCAACCGAAGAAGATTCTATAGGACCAAGGCTCGAGGGTTTATAATCAATAAGATCAACCTCAGAAGAGAAGAGAAAATCAACAAGGGAGATAGAGTCTGCAGGAACAAACTCAATATCACAGGAGATGAGAAATTCATAAGAAAAAATCAAACTCATCAGGATCACTGACTTGCTTTTCAAATGAAGAATCAAAAGACTCAACAAAAACCAACATAAGAAAAAATGAAGGCTTACTAAGCAAATCAGGGTTAGACTTAATCACAACTGAAAAAGAAGGTCAGACTGTATCAAAGACTCCAGGAAGGCTTCATCCGAAGGGAGGAAATCATCCGAGATAGGACACATATCTCAACTTTCAAATGGATGGATAGAGTGGAGAGAAGGCTCTACAATCTGTATAGGATGACTCACCCGATCAACTGCTGGGACCAAGTCCCGAGAAGGTAAGCATGAAAACAAAGGCTGCCTCTCAGTAGCAATTGAAAACAAAGGACAAGAAGCCACATAGTTCACCTGTGGCAGGGTAGTGTCTACAGAAACACTAGGAATCAACAAAGGAAAGACTTGGTCTCTAGTTGGGTCAGGAGACGGATCAAGAAAATCCAACTGATCGATAGTGACAATTTCTTCGCCATGATTAAAGTACATCACATGAAAGAATGTTGACACCACAGCTTGCATGGCATAGACATAATCACGTCCAAGGAGCATATTAAAGTCCAAGGGGTCTTCTATCACCATGAAGTCAACTAAGACGGTCTTCCCACCCAAAGTAACAGGAGTTTGAGCAAGAATTCCCAAGGCTACACAAGTTCTTCTATCAAACGCCAGTAACTGACTAGCAGTCGACACAAGGATGGGTGATCCCATACCTCGCCAAGCACGAGCAGACAAAATACTAAATGAGGCTCCTTCATCAACAATACAACGAGCAATCGTATAGGGTTCAACTTTGACCTTTATCTGGAAAGGTGCATGGGAAGGAAGGCGCAGCTCAACTAGGCTATCCCAATCAAAGGAAGCAATCCGAGAGCTTGGTGGGGGTTGATCTGAAATAATTTCAGTGCCCCCTTGTTCAGTAAGATCTGAACTGGCAGTGAAGAAATTGTGACTAGTAGACACATCACTCTCCAGAGGAAGAGTGGGATTGATCGATACTGGAATCGATTCAACCGCTTCATGAAAGTCACTCTCCGAAGGGAGAGTGGGATTGACCAAAGATGACATTGGTTCAATCACATGAGGAACACTCTCCGAAAGAAGAGTGGGATCGACCAAATCTGAGATTTGTTCGACCACTTGATCAACCAAAGGTTGAGTAGGATGTTGAGAAACTATAGGGTGTTCAGAAGAACGAAATCCATGAGTCTTGGACCACACTCTTTGCACCTCCAGGATAGCAGGGCACAGATGAGTAAGATGATCTCCCTTGCATAGCACACAAGGGAACTTAAGATGATGCTTCGAACGACCAGTTTTCTCAACGGTATCAGCATGACTAGCAGTGGCTGACTGTTTTCTCTCAACATGACCTGCAGAGGATGAGAGTTTGCCCCCAGCGTGAACAACAGAGGCTGGGTGACTGGGTCCAACCTCACTAAGAGAGGCTAGTTGTTGAGAGACTCCATAATGTTCAAAAACTGGATGACCATGAATCCAAACTCTTCGCACCTCCTCAATAGAAGGGCATTTATAAGTAAGGTGGTCTCCCTCACAAAGCTTACAAGGAAACTTAAGCTTTTGTTTTGAACGGGTAGACTTGTCAACAGTTTCAACATGACTCGCATTGGTTGACGGGTTGTCCTCAGCTTGAAACAAAGAGGCTGAAAGACTGCCCCCAGCGTTCCTGGCAGAGGCTGAGAGACTAGGTCCAACTTGACTTGCAGAGGTAGGACGGGCACCATCAACATGAACAACAGAGGTTGAATGGTTAATATCAACATGATTTACAGCAGTTGAGTGTGTGCCCCCAGCTTGAGCAACAGAGGCTGGGTGAACGGATCCAACTTGAACAACAGAGGTTGGATGGGGAGGTTCAACTTGAACACCAGAGGCTGGATGGATGGATCCAAATTGAACAACAGAGGTTGGATGGGGAGGTTCAACTTGAACACCAGAGGTTGAACGAGTGCACTCAGCGTGAACACCAGAGGTTGAGTGACAAGATCCGACATGACCTGAAAAGGTTGGAAGGATCTCACCAGCTTGATCACTAGAGGCTGGATGGATAGCTCCAACATGAACAACAGAGGTTGGAAAGGATGGTTCAACTTGAAAACCAGAAGTTGAACGGGTGCACTCAACGTGAACACCAGAGGTTGAGTGACTAGATCCAACATGACCTGCAGAGGTTGGATGGGTGCCCCCAGCCTGAACAACCGAGGCTGGGTGGTGAGGTTCAACTTGACTTGCAGAGGTTGAATGAGTGCCCCCTTGCTTATGTGCTTTCTTCCTATTCCTCCTTCTTTTACTCCTTTTAGACTGCCGGTTACTAGTATCAGTACTTTCACCGCATGAGGTAGAAGGAGGAGGAGAACTAACTACAGGTGAAGGGGAGACAGTGTTTTGATGCCCTTGATATAGGGTGCTTACTTGAGAAGCATTAGGAGCATTCAGGATAGTTGGAGTGGAAAACAACCACACCGGTAGCCCTATGGTGAATCCCGAAAGATTCAAGGTGGCCATCAAGGGAACACCAACATTCCCTGTGAGACGAATATGAAAAGGAGTTCCCATTGAAGGGATCTCTTGATTGGTTTTCAAAGGGGTGTTAGCCATAATTTCAAAATAAGAGACAAAGTCTGAGGTTGATGATCAACCAAAATTACAAAGCAGACACCTAAAGGCCCACTAAGTACAGACAAACCACACAGCACTCACTAAAAGGATCCTAGAGTCTCAAGCAATCTAAACAGGCTATAAAGATATACCTTCCAGAAGAAGGCTAATGAACAGTTACTTGGCGTCCTTGAGGGGTTCTCAGGCACAAGCGGAGGAATCACCCACCACCCTCCTGCACTTTCCACAAGGGTTACCTTCCAAGTCCGTCTGAGGTGAACCAGAAATAACCTTCCGGTTTACCTATGTATGATCCCTAAAATACAAGAGAATAAAGGCTACCTTGATAATACCTACTGTCTGGGGGGATAGTCGCAAGCCGAACTCGTACGCATGGGCAGGGTAGCTAAGCCCAAAATTCTGCCTAGACAGAATCCCCAGATGCGCAAAAGTCCTGAGTTACGCTTTGACAAGGATTCGGAGGGTTATCTCCTCTAGCCAAGCCTCCACGCAGCCTCATGCTTAACTCCCGTTTGAGAGGAGCTTCCTAGATATAGTGGTAGAATCAAGGATTTACCTAGTGATAGGCCAACTACGTCTAAAATTTTAACACTTGTGGGGAGTTGAAACACCCTAACCCACAAGTCTAGCCTAAGCTAGTAGGTGTATGACCCTATAAAATAAAACTTGCTAATAATTTTTAAAATTATATCGTTTATTTTATGGGCTGTTTCTTACTCAGAGGGTAAATGGCATGAAACGGATGTGATGTTTTGACTCAAATTGAAACAAAACTGACTAAGCAAAGAGAAATGAACTGCAAACAGTAAAACTATTCTCTTTATATTTTCAAATAACTTGAAAGCCAAAAAAGATCAAATCTTTTTATATTTTTTAAATTTTTCAAAAACAATGCTATGCTATGCAATCTAGACTAAGAACCTAATCTACATGCATATAAATCAAATACATGTTTTTGTATTTTTCTTTTATAAATGCAAAATAAAAAATCAGCCTATCAACTAATGCAAGCAATTACTGTAAGCAAAGCAAATAGACAACTACTTTATACCCCGAAAACAAACCCTAGGTTTCCCTAAAGTTGAATATAAAC
>LPNX010885855.1:28565-45494 GCA_001517045.1 Pseudotsuga menziesii
GCTGATTACAAACATAGGCCAAAAATCAGACCAAGCAAAAGCGGCAGGGGAAAGAGCAAAGAACAAATCCTAATGCTATAAGAGGGGATTACCACATAGTTAAAGAACAACCAAGGCTTTTGAAAAAGCAAGAAGTGTGATCAGCAAAGGTCTTCCCACAAGCTAAAGCATTTAGAGAGAACCATCCACTCACAAACAGGGATTACCCAAAAGAATAGGAAAAAGCAAAACTGACTTAAAAAATCCTAACTTCCAGGTATATACGCGACTGTCTATAAGGGCAGGTCACGCATGACACACGACTGTTCAATGCAGCAACCCGCGAATGCAAGCTTTCATTCGCGACTGTTCAAAAGAGCAAGTCGCGAATGGGGAGGAAAATCTTAAAAAAGATCAACAAACTGCCTTAGGAAGGCAGGGAAGGTTTGCTATCAAACTTATAAAATGTTCCTAAGTGGCAAGAAGGACCTGAAACAATGCAAAAGCTGAAAGAAATCAAGAGAAAAACCCCAAACAGACAAGGCTATCCCCAGCGGAGTCGCCAGTTCTGTTGTAAAGGAAAGTATCCTATGGCTAGGGTTTAAGAGGACATCAATGTACTGGGGTTGAAAGAGAGATGCACAATGTTCAGCAAGCATATATAAGCAAGATCAGAGATGAGAAAGGTCCACACCTGAATAACTGAAGGCTGGTCCAAGCTTTCTCTTCAATCCTCTTCTTGCTCCTCTCGCTCCAAGAGACCTGCAAAATGAATTATGCCTTCCTCAAACCATTATGACCACATATAAAGAAATGATAATCAAATAAATCTGAAACAATAATCTGAATAACATCATCATATGATCATAAACAGAGATTCAATCACACATTGAACAATGATTTGGGAAGAATAAGGACATCACATCTTTATTAATCTTGAAAACAAGTACAAGTATACATTCTCTTCAAGTTGGCACCTCACGAAACCTTGATCTGGTTCTGCTGCTTCTCTTCTCCAAAGAACTTAGCCTCCAAGCTCTGCAACACAAGGGGAAGACCTCCAGGGCAAAGGTGTGGGCAAAGAGAGTCCTGATTCCTCCAACATAACAATGTAGAAATTAAAGTCCCCCTCATGGCCTCTCCTACCTCTATTTATATGGATGAAATAAGGTAGTTCGAAGGTTAGAGAAGTTACAGCAGTTAAGGAAATCAGTTACATGACATAACTAATCTCCAATTAACTCGTGTTTTTATGTTTTAATATTGAGAAACACATACGCAGGACTGTAGTAGAGCAACCTGCGTATGATACGTGACTTAGTATAAAGGAAACCCGCGCATATATGCATACGCGACTTGTAAAACACGAGACTCGCGTATGATATGCGACTATGCCTTAAGGAGAGTCGCGTATACACAAAAAATGACACTTCTCTGCCTGTGACCACTTTCCCATGATCCCGTCGCATGTTGACATTTCCATGATGACTCTTCATGAAAGTCACTGAAAAAACACCTATCTTGGAGGACCCATATCTTGAGTTCTGTAACTCCGTTTGACCTCATTTCTGCGCCGTTGGAACGCGACTCTCCTTAAGGCATAGTCATGTATCATACACGAGTCTCATGTTTTACAAGTCGCGTATGCATATATGCGCGGGTTTCCTTTATACTAAGTCACGTATCATACGCAGGTTTCTCTACTACAGACCCGCATATGTGTTTCTCAATATTAAAACATAAAAACACGAGTTAATTGGAGATTAGTTATGTCATCTAACTGATTTCCTTAACTGCTGTAACTTCTCTAACCTTCGAACTACCTTATTTCATCCATATAAATAGAGGTAGGAGAGGCCATGAGGGGGACTTGAATTTCTGCATTATTATGCTGGAGGAATCGGGACTCTCTTTTCCCACACCTTTGCCCTGGAGGTCTTCCCCTTGTGTTGCAGAGCTTGGAGGCTGAGTTCTTTGGAGAAGAGAAGCAGCAGAACCAGATCAAGGTTTCATGAGGTGCCAACTTGAAGAGAAGGTATACTTGTACTTGTTTTCAAGATTAATAAAGATGTGATGTCCTTCTTCTTCCCAAATCATTGTTCAATGTCTGATTGAATCTCTGTTTATGATCATATGATGATGTTATTCAGATTATTATTTCATATTTATTTGATTATCATTTCTTTATATGTGGTAATAATGGTTTGAGGAAGGTATAATTCGTTTTGCAGGTCTCTTGGAGCGAGAGGAGCAAGAAGAGTATTGAAGAGAAAGCTTGGACCAGCCTTCAGTTATTCAGCTGTGGACCTTTCTCATCTCTGATCTTGCTTATATATGCTTGCTGAACATTGTGCATCTCTCTTTCAACCCCAATACGTTGATGGCCTCTTAAACCCTAGCCATAGGATACTTTCCTTTACAACAGAACTGGCGACTCCGCTAGGGATCATGGGAAAGTCGTCACAGGCATAGAAGTGTCATTTTGAGCTATAACACTTACTCATCTTTTTCCCCTCATGGAACAAGCTCAGAAGCTGCTCCAAGCTCAACCACCGGCTATCCTGAAGGATCCATTTCCCCAAGGGTAGAATTCTGCTTCAGCTTCTACCGTAGAAGGGGGCACTCAAGCTGCCCCTGACCCCAATTATATCAACATGGTTAGATCCTCAACTTTGTTACAAACCAAGAACAAAAACTATGAGAAAGAGACCGATGAGAAGGGTAAAGCATTGATTGAATCTTCCAACCCTCTCACTATAGAGAAACCTGTGGAAATAATTCCAAAGATACCCAAAGGTGTCTTTAAGAAGACTTTGCATAACCCAAATACTAGAGCCGATTCTAACTACTCAGTGGTTGAAGGCTTGGCTCAAAATCCGTGTGCAATGTCAACTTTAGAGGTGCTACAGAGCTGTCCCGCTCAGCGGGATGCCCTCTTAGTAGCTTTAGGTAGCATGGACTCTTCGAGTCTCACTGCGAAATTTCATCTCTCTGATGTTAAAATTCGCCTCCCTTACCATGTAGCTCTATCGATAGATGTTGTCCATGGTGGTAAGACCATTGGATGAGCAGTTGTTGATGAGGGAGCCTCTACTTGTGTTATGTCCCTGGCCTATTGGAGAGCTCTTGGATCCCCAGAGCTGGTCCCATCAACCACTTTACTTACTGCTTTTGATGGAAGGTCTTTCCGTCCACATGGTATCCTGCCGGATTTTGAGATTAAGTTGGCTGGAAAAGCAGTGTCTGTTGAAGTCAAAGTGATTGATGCTCCGTTGGACTACAATTTGCTTCTGGGTAGGAATTGGACTTATGCAATGTCTATTTTTGCATCTCCTGCCTTTCGTGTCGTGGTTTTTCCACATGAGGGCAAGGTGGTCATAGTTGACCAACTTGATTTTACTCGAAAAGGCCGCTTAGAGTCTAAAGATTCCACTGTGCCATTGGTTGATCAGGCCAAACTTGTTGCACAGAGCTTGGGGGCTGGAATGTATGCATCATTGATGGGCACATTCGATATTCCATCTCCAGTCCTTTATATCGGTTCTACTACTGTAGGGAAGTCCATTGATTCGGTGGTCAATAGGACTGATCCTTGGGTCCTCCCAACCCCTCAGGAACCAAAAGTGCCCTTATCTGTAGTGGAAGTGGCATATCAAGTTATTACCCAAACCACTGTGGATCCCATTCCAGATTATCTTACAGTCTCGGATGATCTGGAAGAAGTCTATATGCCCGCATGGGCGGAAAACTCTTTACATTTCATAGATTGCTTAGACACTGTTTTACCTTCCAATGAAGCTATTCTGGAAGCTATGTGTGCATGTGATAAGATATGTGAGGATCTTCATCACCGATCTTATTTCCTTTCAGAGCTAAGCAATATAGAAAACCAAGAGTTTCATGTGAGACTGTCGGATGATGTTGATACACCTGTTAACCCTTTACCTAGGGAAGGAGTGTTTGCCGAGGGGAATATGGAAAACATTTCCGCCACTATACCGATCAACATCTCTGTAAAACCAGATGTCATGGAAAATATCTATATAGGTGCAAACTGCTTTCCGAAGGAGATTTCCATTTATACTACCCTTTTCAAGGAATTTCGTGATATATTTGCCTGGTCATATGAGGAGATGCCAGGCATTGATCCATCTATTTTTCAACATGAGATCCCAACCTATCCTGATGCCAAGCCAGTTCGGCAAAAAATTATGCCCCGTGAACCCACGTAAAACGGCGGCTGTGAAGGTAGAGGTTGAAAAGCTGTTGAAAGCAGGTTTTATATATCCCGTAGCTTTGAATAAATGGGTGTCCAACCCAGTTCCTGTTGATAAAAAGAAAGGGACTATTCACGTTTGTACAGACTTTTGAGACCTTAACAAAGCCTGTCCTAAGGACAATTACCCCACACCATTTATTGATCAGATCATAGATGAATGTGTGGGTAGTGAGGTATTCTCGTTTATGTATGGTTTCTCCGGCTACAATAAAATCCAAATCAAACCAGAAGACCAGCATAAAACTGCTTTATTTTCCCTTGGGGTACATTCATGTATATAAAAATGCCCTTTGGATTGAAAAATGCAGGGGAAACCTTTCAATGAGCCATGAACTTTGCTTTTCACGACATAAAAGCCATTGTCGAGCCTTACCTTGATGATCTGCCTGCTCATTCTCGCAAGAGGATCCAGCATCCAGATCATTTACGGTTGATTTTTGAGAGATGCAGATACTATAAAATTCGCTTGAATCCCCACAGGTGTGTTTTCTGCATCGAGTCAGGTAGATTGCTTGGATTCATTGTCTCTAGTAGGGGCATTCAGGTGGATCCTTTAAAAGTTGAGGCCATTGTAAATCTGCCTCCTCCTCGTTCACTTAGGCAACTTCAGAGTCTACAAGGAAAGTCTAACTTCCTTTGACGTTTTATCGTTAATTATGCCAAGATCACAAAAGGTTTCATGCGCCTGCTTAAACAGGACACCCCATTTGTATGGGATAAAATTGCACAACTCACGTTCGAGGCATTGAAAAAAGCCTTGTTGTCGGCTCCTTTATTACGCCCACCAGATTATTCTAGGGATTTTATATTATATCTGGCCGCGTCGAAGTCTACCATTGGGGTAGTGCTAGTTCAGGAGGATGAAAAGCTAATTGAGCATGTTGTCTATTATCTTAGCCGTGCTCTGGTTGGACCTGAGCTTAAGTACTCCCACGTCAATAAGTTAGCCTTAGCAGTTGTTTATGCTATACAGAGGTTACGGCACTACATCTTACTGAGGACCACTACTGTAGTGGCGGATGTAAACCCTTTCCAATATTTTTTATCCCGACGGATTGTTGGGGGAAAATTCAATAAGTGGATAGTCATTCTCCAAGAGTTTGACTTAGTTTTCCAATCCGCTAAATCCAAAAAGTCCTTAGTTTTTGCCGAGATTATAGCAGAATTCCCTACAGAAGAAGATGTAGTGATTGAGGATGACTCATTCCCAGATGAGCACATCTTCCTTATATCCACCTATGATCCTTGGTACGGAGATATTCTTATATATCTCCAGACTTTGAAGTATCCTACCGCTTACTCTAGGGAATACCGACGCAAGTTACGCCTTCATGCTAAAAACTACCTCATTATAGGAGATACATTATATCGACGAGGGGTAGATTCCATCTTGCATCGCTGCCTTACTCATGAGGAAGCGGAGATTTTCCTAAATGATTCCCATAGTGGAGCGTGTGGGGGTCATTTATCTGGGTTAGCAACAGCCCAGAAGATATTACGTGTCGGGTATTTCTATCCCACCATCTTTAAAGATTGTGTGGAAGCTATGAAACAATGGCATCCATGTCAGCTTTATACCAGAAAAATGTGGTCACATCCTGCTCCCTTGTTTCCCGTCGTCTAAGTAGGCCCCTTCATGAAATGGGGGATAGATTATATTGCATGCAACCCAGCCTCGGATGGGGGGCATAGATACATCATTGTCGCTGTCGACTATTTCACAAAATGGGCAGAGGCAATGCCTACTTTCAAAGACAATGGGGAAACGGCAGATTTCTTCGTGTTTAATCAGATTATTGCTAGGTTTGGTATTCCCAAAGTGATTGTCACTGACCATGGTAGTCATTTCCAAAATCACATGATGACAGAACTGACCACCATTCTCGGATTCCGACAAGAACATTCTTCTCCATATTATCCACACGCAAATGGTCAGGTTGAGGCTGTAAACAAGACTTTAAAAACTATCCTTAAACGTACTATTGATGCAGCCCGCTCAAATTGGCACATCATGTTATATCCTGCTCTTTGGGCTTATCGAACCAATGTAAATACTGCTACGGGTTTTTCCCCCTTCCAACTCGTTCACGGGGTGGAAGCTATTACGCCAATTGAATGCGAAATCCCATCCTTGCAGATAGCTATTCATGTGCTACCTGACACGACTGAGCTTGAGGAATGGTTACTCCATTTAGAACACCTTGATGAACAACGTAGAGATGCACTGACTGCAAATCAAGCTCACAAAAATAGGGTTAAATCTCAATATGATAAAACAGTCAAACCTAGGGTTTTCTCTGAAGGGGAACTTGTCTTGCTCTGGGACCAAGATAAAGAGCCTCTGGGGGCAGGAAAATTCAAGGCTATGTGGTTAGGACCCTATGTCGTGTCTAAAGTTTTGAGTAAAGACGCATATGAATTAGTGGATTATGATGGGAATAAGCTTCCTGAGCCTAGAAATGGGCTCTACCTGAAGAAGTACTACGCTTAGGCTTAGCACTTTTTCTTGTATATTAATGTATGTATTTTTATGTACATTAGGTTGTCAGTTTCATTTTTTATACTATCTACTGGTTGTTGCAGATGTCTTCTGAGATGTATGTAGGTTTTGCTGATGGCACCAGCCGTCACACTTGTAACCTGGCTTCGGCACCATGGGTTATCTATTCCCCCTCAAGACAGCTTGTTGCCGCAAGAGGTGCTTGTCTAGGTCTTGCTTCTAATAATGTTGCTGAGTATAGGGCTGTAATTGAGCTCCTATGGGATGCTTTATCACGAGGCATCACCCAGCTTGAAGTCCATTTGGATTCTCAGTTGGTTGTTTCCCAGCTCAATCGAGCTTATTAGGTGCATAATCCTACATTGTTACGTCAATTCATGCAAATTCGTTTATTGGAACGACATTTTGAAGTTATTACTTTCAATCACATTCCACGAAACCAAAATTCATTAACTGATGCATATGCTAATTATATTTTGGATTGGCATCTCACACACATTCCATAAAATATACAGCAAATACATAAGAAACATTTGTAAATAAACTGACAACCAAACCCAAATATATATATATATATATGTGTGTGTGTGTGTGTGTAAATATCTGTCATAGATAGGTCGAGTCTGATCCGTAGATCGCATCATGTACAAAATATACAAAAGTGGATCATCATCCATCAAAATGCCTAAAACTAAGCCTGCCCGCCATGGCCACTGGGACCTCCTTGGTCCCCGTGATCTCTGTACCCCTTGGCTTCCTCAGCCTCCTCGGCTTTGGCAGCCTCCACCGCATCTCTGTATACAAATACTGCCCTAGCCACTCATCTAAAAATACATAGCCAGGCCGGTGGAACCCCAACTACAAACTCCTGCATAACTACAGGCAGATGCTCTATCCGTATCGTAGGTACTCGCTCGGTCATCCTGCCTAGCTTCATCTCGAGTACCCTGATCAATCATGGGTCTCCCCCTACAACAGGACGTACAAAGGTACGTGGGTGCCCTTCAAGGCGGACTGGTCCAATATTTGCATTTTGACACATAAATAGGGTTTAGACTTGTGCATATGTATATATCCTATCATTTGAAAATCCATAAAAATTTGATAATGATAAAAAACAAAAAATACTTACCCATCTCTCCCGATGCTCCTCCTGGAGGGAGGACTAGGTCAGGATCACCTCGGAAATCTAACCCAGCGTATGGAAACTACTCCAATGCCGGCACCTGCCGTTCCCACCATGTATAGAAATCATCATCATACATGCTATGTACTACATCTCCTCCTCCTTGACGAAGGAAGATATCTCCCCACCGGCTCAGCCTCGGCTGCCGTGGATGACGGACTTGTAATGGTATAGCAGGGCTCATAGCTGGCACCCTCTCAAAGAAGAACGCTACCAGTATACTCGCATAGCCAAAGTTCTTCCATCTTCCCCTCCTACAGTTGGATAATTGCCTCTTCATGATGGGGGCAATTCCCGTACACCAATCAAAGAGAGTACCTCTAAAGCAGTCCACCGCCACTCTCATCTGAGTCCTGGTGGCCATGTGTAACCCTGTTGACCCTGAAAGTCTCACAATACTACTGGCCAATACCTGAAGTGTAAGATCCTGAATATCTGCAATGAGAACGTTGCTGCCCTTCTTTTGAGTACCCGGTCTGCAAAATACATCGACATAGTTCTGGACACTCAAGGGGTCTCCACCCCTGCCAGTGCCTTCCAGGTTCACCGGTGCTCCCCGTTGTGACAACCCGTTTATGAAGTAGATGTCTTGGATGGTAAGCTCCAAAGTCTCACCTTGGATATTGAACATCCCCAAGTCATGGTCCCAGTAATGGACTAAGAACTCTAATATGCGGACATTGGCCTGCATGGGCGATGTGCAAAAGAACTTGAGAATCCCACTAGTCCTTAATGCTTGGATAGTAGGTGGGATTTGGAGAGCCGCTTGATCCATCATTTCATGTTCCCTCTCTCTCCACTCCAGCACCATGTTTTTTGCTGACAAAAACACATAATTTGATTCAGTATTCCATCATAAAATTTTAAAAATTTTGCATATTTTTAAATCTTTTCCCTATTGCGTAGCATTCACGACTGTCCATTGGGACAAGTCGCGAGTCATTCGCAACTTTCCTGTTGAGCAACTCGCGAATGAAACGCGCATTCGCGACTTTCATGCCTTGCAACCCACGAATGCATTTCGCCATAATTTAGGTTGATGAAAAATACTGAATTAACCACTAAATTAAAAATTTGTTTGGATCAAATTGAAGAGCTCAGGGTGCAGATTTACCTGAAGCTGACGGATTCTGAATCTAACGGTCCAATTGTCCACGGTGATCAATCAAAGATAGAGGGTAAACTTTCCTTTTTGGTTCAAAAAGTGCAAATGGTATGAAATGTTTTTATTTTCAAACTATTTATAGAAATAAAATTTCGTAAAGTGGGTCTTTTTATATAGTTTGAAATGTCAATTGATTAATATCACCCTCTTTGTGCCTTGGAACAGGTTTACCAACTTTTACAAAGTGTTGATGATTCTATAGGGTGGTTTTTTCTCTTTCCAACACATGTTGGCATCTTATCACTCCACATTAACCTTAGCAATCAACATTTTTGCCATGGACTATGGTATTTTAAGCCATTAGTCCCTTGTCTCTACCATTGTTCTTCCATGGCTAGGATCCCTTTTCATGAGTATCATCCTTATATGCCATTGCCATCCTTTGGTACTCATTTCGTCATTGTTTTAGGCCCAGGGGTTTCCTCATAGTTTTTTTTCACGCCAAATAGAGCTTCTTATGAATCTCTTTTTACAAGCTATCCCTTTATAGGACTCCCCAACCTTATGGAGTTTCTTTAGGCCCAGGTCTGACTCCTCCAAAACAGACTTGATTGTCGAGTTATCTCGTCCATTCAAGCTCATTAAGAATATGTGAACGGCCATCCGCATTGGTGGTAGGTTATCTCTTTCTCGGACCATGCGGAATAATACGAGAAAGGATCACTCTCTTTTCTTCGGAATTGAGAAGAGTATTCTCAGGTATAGGTTTATCACTTTTCCGGACTTGAGGGACTAAATTTACAGAAAAGGAACACCCGGTTTGAGCTTAGTTTTCTCTTTTTCGTGCTCTGGACCCAAACATGAAAAAGATTCCGAGTGTACTTTGTGTCTTTGTCATGCTCGTTAAACACTCAAGAACAAAGCATCGAGTTTATTGTTGTAAGCCCTATTTCTCGTAACCAAATGGATCTTTCCGAGTGATCTTGCTTTCCTTCACACTTGTAAAACTCAAGCTATTTTATGTTGTTTTGGAAAGAGCGTTGGGTAGGTGGTAATTTAACCTTTTTCGGACCTTCCCGACTAAGTATGAAAAAGGTTCACCTTTTCTTCTTCGGAAGTTAAGAGAGTTATTCTGTGGTTTGTTTTATACTTTTTCGGCCTCAGGAGACTAAATTGGACGAAAAAGGACCCCCCCTGGAGTCTTCTTTGGCATTTTCAGACTCTCTAAATGTGAAAATACCGCATGAGCATGTACTAGTTCGGGCTCATTAAATCCACGGATCAGTGTATCAAGCATTATTTTCCCATCTCTTCAAGCTTGTTAAAAAATGAAGAGGGAACCGAGTTTACTTTCCTGGACTCGTTAAAACTTAACAGGGAAGGTAAGGAAGAAGTTTTCTCTTGTTTTCAGTAATGGCAGCTTGTCATCCTTGAACATAGCACTCTTTGCTTTTCGATATCCATGTTTCAGTATACACTTGTGTTCAGTTATCACTTTGAGTTTTAACTCCTCCTCTTGTCCATTATACCTGGGGAATCTGATCATGTCTCCTACATGACATATAAGTCTAGTTGTTCTATCTATCCGTTGTATGCTGCCTTGGGTCATCTCTGTGTCGTGCTCATTGTTCAAGGATTATACCTAATTTCTGATCTATCACCTGATCCTATCACTATTATATCTGTTATCCATTTACTTGTGTCTCCCTTCTTTTTCCCAGTTCCTAGTCACTCTTGTGATCCGTTGGAGGATCCATTGCCTTCCTTATCACAGTATGGTTCCGTTTCAGCACCTCCTAATGATGAAGACCTAGAATTTTGACGATAGTACCTCTGGATTCACTTTCATCATTGGTGAAATCCTTTGCTTTAGTTGTCAATTATCACTTATTGGTTGACAAACTGTTGAATCCTCTCCATGTCGACTTTAGCTTACCCTTATTCACATGGCTTGGATTGTACTGGTTCTTTGGGATCATTTATGAAGACCTTAGTCCCTCATTTTGGGCTAAGTTGCGCAAGACCATGTTCTATTCTGATATCCAGCTCCCATATCTTTGAAGACTCATCATTATTGTATTATGGCTTCGATCCACCTTTGTAATATACGTGGTTTCTACCCATATCATATGATGTAATCAAATATTGTAAAGGAGCTAGTGTTCCAGTAAATTGAACATAGCATCCTCAGATGTAACTTTGTATATCACATTATTATGTATTTGTTTCAGGTACTCTCTCTGCTCCATTGGATTTCTGAGTTTCTCCAGAGTTAAAGATTATAATGTATTTTGGCCATCATTCCCCTCTGACCTCACACATTAGGGGGCATCTGTTATACACCTGAGTGGCACCTCTCCATCCGAGTGCCGATAGCCCTCATGTCGGCACAAAAAAGGACACTTATGGATAGAGGTTTTCCCTTAACACTATAGTTTGGCTTGTCATGAAATACATTCTACCTTCATCCAGCTAGTTACTTTGCCATTTTGCCATGTTGGGATGTATTCACGACTCTCTTTATAGACAACTCACGAGTCATTCGTGAGTCTCCCTCACAACAAGTTGCGAATCCATGTATTCGCGGGTTGCACTTATACAAAGTCGCGGGTCATTCGCGGGTTGCTCTACTACATAACTGCAAATGTGCCTCTTAACATGAAAACACAAAATCATGCGCTAATGGGATTTTAGTTAAGTCATTTTACTTAATCTCCCTAACTGCTATAACCTCCCTAACCTTTGAGAACTGCCTTATTTCACCCATATAAATACAGGCCTTGGGGAGGGTTGTAGAGACTTACACTTTGGAGGAAAGTTATGCTGGTGTATTGTTCACAGAAGTCTTTGGAGTAGTGAAACTCAGAATCCTTTGGTGACAGAGGAGTCCTTGTTTCAGACGTTTGGTTGTACTCTGAACTTTCTCATTATTGATAATAAAGAGATTACTTCTTCCACATGTGTCTCATATATCTTGGTTTGATAATTGTTTATGCTTCATTATGTCATATTTGAAATATTTAACCTGCTAACATATATATATGAATCATTCTATATTTGGAAGATTGTCTCTGAACAGGTGAAAGAGGAGTGAACCTTGAAGACTTTGGAAGTGGAGCAGATTGGAAGAGGACTACCAAGGATCGAACTTCATTTAACAAGTAAGTTCTTCTAACCCTTCTATTTCCTATTCTGCACTTTAGAAGTCAATTGTCTGCAATTGTTTGAGTATGTTGGTAACCCCCGACCTACGATTATTAGGTGCATAATCCCTTACAACAGTGGATCTGACTCACTTGTCTCTTAGCCTTCCATATGCCTTGAGATCGCTCGGATTCGACCTTCCATTTCCCCATTGAAGAGCTATATAAGGAACCCTTTAGATACATTGAAGGCATGAGGAATTGAGAGAAAGAAAACTATAGTCCATTGTTGCCTGAGCTTATACTTGAGTCTGCATCCCTTTGTCCCTTGGAGCACTTTTGTGTTCTTCCCAATCTTGCCTTTTGCTTGTGAGATTGCTATCGAGAGATGGAGGATTGAAATGGTGGAGGCCCAAGTGGGGGACTCAGTTTCTTCGATTCATAGATGTGCCGATAGAGGTTGTCTCTATTGTGATCTCTATTTTATATTAATAGAAATA
This sequence comes from Pseudotsuga menziesii, assembly GCA_001517045.1. Lineage (NCBI taxonomy): Eukaryota > Viridiplantae > Streptophyta > Pinopsida > Pinales > Pinaceae > Pseudotsuga > Pseudotsuga menziesii. The sequence continues at coordinate 41,258 of LPNX010885855.1, forward strand.
TCTTTTCCTGTCCAATAATGTGTATTTGAATGAATATTTGATCCATGGATGATTTCAAATGGTTATATTTTATTGATTATATATGTTAGAGTAGGTCTAACACAATTATATATAGCATGCTTGTCTTGTTTATTGAATGTTGAGGAAGCAATTTATCAATTCAAGATGGAGTTGGAAAGCTCAATGGGGATCTACATCAACCATCCAGAATAAGGTATGAATCGAGATATTTTAGTGTTAGATATTTGGTTTAACTTGCATATAGGAAAGAATTGATTTCTGGAGTCAAGCTATCTGTTGTGGTACACCAAGCCATAGGAATTTCTCTCCATAACAGAATTGGCGACTCTGCTAGGGATTTCCTAGTAATTGTCCTTTGGGGGTTTTATTGGCATTCAATGTTCTTGAATTGCTCTGATTTCTCTGTTTCTGAGTCAGGTCTAGGGGAATGTTTTCCTAGTAGTGTCTGATTGGTGTGAATTTTGTCTCAGCTTATCTATTTGCCTTCATTTTTTATACATTTTTCTTCCTGTACGCAAGTTTTTAACTCACAGTTGCATATACATGCAATTTTGACTGCTATATCTGTGTACATACGTGGGTTTTCTGCATACAGTCGTGTATGCCCTCAGTTTTTCCTTTTAGAGGAATATTGATTATTTTTGGGTGAATTTTGATAATTACTAAGTCTCCTTTGATACTTCTAGAGTCTGTATACACCTCTGCTTCTAACCAGAGACACCTTTTTTAGGGTGAATTTTTTTTTTTAAGAATGTTCTTGTCATTGCATTTTCGATTTTTTGTTTTCGGTTTAGTGCATTAGAGTTCTTTTACCTTAGTACTTTGCATGAGTGCTATTTGATTGTGCTTGTAGAATCTGGGGGTGGTAGAATCATTCTTTTGCTTTGCTATCTCATTTTTATTCAAAAAATCCAAAAATATTTGCTTCTTTGCATCATTATGCATTGCAATTTACATTTTTCATGGTACTTGCACTAGGTTTGCTTAGAGAAGTATTAGTCAGACTTTCATATAGGAACGATTGCATTTGTCATTTGAAGAAAATTTTGCACTTCACGTTGTAGCATGCCCTGTTTTTCATTCGACACAATCCATTTGCATTGATTGTTAGGTGTGCATTTTACTTCATGTTGAATCATAACACCATTGGTTGCACAATCATCTACCTTTTTTGAGTAATAAAGCCAAATAAAATCAATGCTTAATTAAAATGGATTACACTATTTTATTTGATAGGGTACACCAACAAGATTAGGTTTTAGGGTCTTGGAATAGTTCGTTGTGAGTAAATTCTCCAAGATCACTAAACAACAACATGTATGTGTCTGTCCAGGTGAGAGTGTGAAATTCCTTGGTATAATTAGTGTTTATCAGGATCCTCCTCTTACAAGGGAGTTAAGCACGAGGCAGTGTGAGCAGTTATTGATTGGGATGACCCCTAGTCATAACTGAGTAGCACCGGAGATATTTCCAGGATTGTATTCATATCTGGGGGCTCTTTTGAGAGTTTCAGGCTTTTCTAACTTGCCCATATGGTCAATCCCGCCTGTGATTGTCCACCTGAGCATTGATTATATTGAGGTGACCTTAGTTTCCTTACCTAGGTTATTGAGGGGGTACTTTGCATGGGTGATTCTGCAGGTGTCTCAGCCAGGTTGGGGTCAAACAACATAGTTGCTATATGTGTTGAAGCTAAGGGCCACAATAATTGGTTATGAACCTCCACTTGTTGTGTATGGGAGTCTCAAACCTCTCCTAGTTGAGACATACCTACTTCATTTAGGATCTCACATATCCTACCCTTGTTTGCTTGTGATTGGCTTTAGATTATATTGGTGTATGCTTTGTGCACGTTAGCTTGCTTAGGGTTTGCGTAATTAGAGAGTCTTTTTCATTTTTTGAGTCATTGTGGATTTGGGTGCGGCACCCTACCATTCTCGTCGTTTAGGACTTCCACCTTCTACATATCCTCCTCCTTTGGGAGAGAGAAATAGACAGTCCAAGTGGAATACTTCTTACATTGATTCACACACGATGGGAGATCATGAAGATGAAATTCTTGAGTTGTCTTCTCCACCTCAGGAGGTTGGGGAAGAAGATCCTACTCCTGTGTATGATCCTTCACCTAATATACCTACACACTCTAGGTTCGATCCTTCACATGATATACCTACACACTACGGGTATGATCCCTCATTCACGAGTCACCGGTATTGGATGTTGGGTGACGAGACTCATAATGAACCTGCGATCACTAGTTATGTTAGTTATGGCATTTCTGGTATCCCTACACATGATCCGGCACATTATGCTGAGTCGGAATTCGATCCTAGCACTATGCCTAGGAGCATTCCCATTCCTTTCCATGTGGAGAGATTTGGGAGCACGAGTCAAATTGCACCCTCCATCTCGGCGGTGAAGGCTACATCTCATGTTCGTCCTAGACCTGGTGTTAGTAGTCCTATTCGGATACCAGAACCAAGACGAGTGATGGTAGGGAATACCACTTACATAGTTTCACATGTCCCTTCATCCTCTATTCCTAGTTCTTCGAATGCTGTTCCTCCCCATCATTCACGTGGTCCTTCGGGCCGGAATGTTGCTACGAGTCATGTGCATACTGCTGCTACTCACGTAGTGGTGTCTCAGAGTCAAGTACCTCCTGTTGTCTCGAGAGGTCATATTCCTACTTCTGGAGGTCATATTCCTACTTCCGGAACGTCCATTCCTACCTATGGAGTTTCTCATGGGACATCTCATGGGACTTCTTATGGACCATATTATGGATGACAGTATGCACAGAGTTATTCACCTCATGGGTACAGGTATCAACAACCTGCTTACTCCCCGAATTATGGCTTTGTAGCCCCAAATAGTCAATTTACACCACATCATGGTGCTTCCATGCCACCCTACATGGGTCAAATGGGAGGAGCATACTATGGCCATGGCCATGGTGGTTACGGTAATCAGTCCTATGTGAACCAAAATTATCAGAGATCATCTCATAGACCTATTCAACCTAGGCTCCCTTTCCTCGCAACGTTAAATTTTCCTGACTTGTCGAGACTAACGAACGATCCGATATCTTATGACCCGGCTTGGCCGGCTGTCCCTATGAATATTCCCTCGGACATCCCCAAATTCGAGGGCAAACCAAGAGAAGATCCTAGTGAACATGTTACTACATTTCACCTTTGGTGCTCTTCTAATTCCTTACACGAAGATTCGATCCATTTAAGGCTATTTCAATGCACCCTTATAGGGCTTGTAGCAAAATGGTACATAGAGTTACCTAGGGGGGCATTCACTTTGTTCGATGACCTAGCTATGACTTTTCTCAACCACTTTTAGCTACCAGTGCGTTGCGACGTTGGTACGGAACTCTTATCGACATTTCGGCAAGACAAAGCCACGCATATCTTGGACCATATCCAAGAGTTCCGTAGATGGAAGGGTGAAATCATGAAGTTGGGTGTCTATTCCGTGACAAATGCACTTCCAAAATCATATTCTATAATCTTTCGACCGAACTAATAATATTTTTCGGCCGAAATAATTTAAAACTTTTCGGCCAAATATATGTTTTTTCGGCCGAAAGATAAAAGTTAATGCCGTAGCTCGTATTGAACGGCTTGCACAGTTTGCCGGGAAAATGACGTCCGTCTAGGACCGTTTGTCTGATTAATTTTTCGGCCGAATAAGTCTTCGGCCGAACGTTTGTTTGGCCGAAGAGTTATTCGGCCAAAATTTTGTTCGGCCGAATAATTCTTCGGCTGAAAGAAGTTTCTATATATATAAACAGAAGATTACTGTTAAACGTTTTTTACGCCCGCGATTATGAGGATTATGGTGGATGAGGATTACGTTGGATGAGGATTACGGTGGATGAGGACTGTGATCTTTTTTCCTGTGTTCTTGCTGGGGTTGCTATGGTGGCTGTTCGTTTAGGCTCGGGTTGCTGTGGTGGATGTTCGTTTAGGCTTGGGTGGCTCTGAGGGGGTGCTTTTACGGTCTGCTGTGGCGTTTCTGCGCTGTGGTGGCTGTTCGTTTAGGCTCGGGCGGCTCCGAGGCGATGCTTTTACGGTCTGCTGTGGCGTTTCTGCACTGTGGTGGCTGTTCGTTTAGGCTCGGGCAGCTCTGAGGCGGTGCTTTTACGGTCTGCTGTGGCGTTTCTGCGCTGTGGTGGCTATTCATTTAGGCTCGGGCGGCTCTG